>WTSP01005237.1:91854-181235 GCA_025331215.1 Actenoides lindsayi | reverse complement strand
GGGGCGGACGCGGGAGGGAAGATGGCGGCCGGCAGCGACTGAGGGAGGAGGAGGAGGGATCCGGGCCGGGCCGCGGCGGCCTCCTCCGACACCGCCCCCCTCGTCCTCCGTGCCCAGCTCCGCCCCGTCCCGCCGGGAGGGAGAGCGGCGAGCGAGCCGGAGCCCCGCAGCCGCGCCGCGCCGCCCAGGCAAGGGGCCCCGGGTGCCCGGGAAGCCCCGCAACGGGAACCGGGGCCCCCCAGCGGCTCCCCGCCACCACCCCGCTCCGTTCAACCGCGATCGCGGCGGGGGCTGCTGCCGACTCGCAGCAGCCCCCCCCCGGGGCCGCCCCCGCAGCCTGGCCGGGGGAGTCGCTGTCGCGTTGCCCGTTGAGCTCCACGGCCTCAGCCCCGGCGGGGGGAGGCGGCTGTCACCCAGGCAGCGGCGGCAGGTGAGTGGCGCCCGGCCGCGCCGCAGCTGGCAGCGGGGAGGGCGGGAGGGGGCTGCGCTGCGCGGGGAGCGGCGCCCGGCAGGTGGAGCCGTGGGGAGCGGCGACGGTGATTTCTCGGCCGAAGCAGCGTGGCGAGCGCAGCCCCCCTAGGCGCGGTGCGAAGCGAGCCGCTTTCCCCTAAGCCCGCACGTCCGCGGCCGGAACGGGTCCTTAAAGTGGCTGCGGCGGGCGGCGAGCAGGGGCTGCGGCGGGTTGCTGCCGGTGCGCGCCTCCCCGCCAGGGCTGTGGGAGGCAGGTGGAGACGGCGTGCTTCGGTGTTAACCTTCCCCCTGGTCACACACCCTCCTGGTGGTCTTCTGCCACTGACTGTCTTTCTGTTTATCCCTATGTGCTGGGAAAAGGATGAGATTCTAGGGGTAGTCTGTCTTAATTATCACGGAATACATAAAAGCGTAATTGATGAAATTATTAAATAGCGGTTAACAATTAAAAGCTTATCCCTGTACTCTGCAGCTAGCAAGGAGCAACTGCACTAATTGGATAGTTAATGACATTTAAATAGGCAGGCTTTCTTGAAATAGTAAGCTTCGCTCTTCCAGGGACCTGAATAGGGTGTTAGAATATTTCGTAATTATATTGCAATGATGGTAACACTTCTGAAAGGGCTGTGGTAATTAAGTTGTTGGCTTGGCCAGCAGCACTGGGACAGACTTTGCACAGTTTTAGAGCATCGTGGAAGAGGAGGCTGGCTTTTCATCACTTTTGCTTTGATAGATGAATATAGCAAACACACCTTATAAATCCGTGTGAAGACAAATCGAAGGAGAGGCAGTATTTTACGCATTGTCCAGTGAAATCTTCTTTCACCTGTTTCTGACATAATTTGACTGAATTGCTAATAGAACTTGAGTTTTGTCACCACTTACTGCTTGAGTTTTATGTCACTTTACGCCACTTACACTGATTGGAAATAGTTACTGTTTAATACTGTGAAGACTGGATTAAGGATGGTGTAACAACGCTCCTCTTGTCATCCTTTGAAAAGTAAAGAGCTAAGGTAGCTTGGTGGTTTTTGCTGGTTTGTTTTTTTGGTAGTAATAACATACTGGTTTAAACACTTTACTTCAATAACCAAGTAATAAATAAATCAACTTCTGAATGGTTAAACTTTATTTTTTAAGCTTTTTGTTCTCCGCATCTCTCATGTTTCTTGCACACCTTGAAAATATTCTGTAAGAAACTCAACCACTAACTGCATAAACTTGTTGCATTTTCTTTTAAAAGTTTTAGCAGTGTAATGTGTAATAAAGTTGGCATAAGAAGAAGCAACACAATTTAATCTTACACTTGCTGTATTTTTTTTTTCCACAGAGAAAATATTTCCCACTGTCTTCATCAAAGACATATACATAAGGAAAATGCCAGAAACTGAATCAAATAGAAGATTAAATTTGGCAAAGTAAATAGGATATTTTATTTTAAGAACGACTGTAGAGAATGACACATAATTAAGATTTTGTAAAGTATCTATGGGCTCTTATATCCCTACGTTTCATTCAGTCAATTTTAAGTTTTGTTATCATCATAGTTTTGTCATCCTCTGAGGAAGAAAAATAATTACAGAAATAGATAGACTCCTGCAACACTGTTCCAAATACTGAAAGGGCTCGGAGTGTGTATCTCCCAAGTCAGTGCAAATGCTGAGCGTCACAAAAGTTGGATTCACAATTGTAAAACTAGTCTAGTTTCTTCTGTTGGATGCTACAGTTGTCACTTGGGAACCTTTTTGTGTTGTGGCCCAACCTTGCTCTTTTCATTATTATAGATACATTTCTCAAACGCTTGCTTTGTTCTTGCATACCAAAGTATTACAATGTTCCTTGTGAGCATTGCTGCTGACTTCTGAACCTAAATTGCATTCTGTGCTTCCTCAAGTAAGTTTCTAAAAATCAGAATAATGGAGCTTTTGTGTTTTCCTTCGTTCCTGTAAAGATGTTAGCTTGAGTGAAGGTGGTGTTTAATGTTAAGACTGGATTTCCTCCAGAACAGAAGTATGACTTTCAGAAAGCAGAAAAATAGGTAGCTGAATGTATTATCAAAGATCTACAAAGCACCGATGTCTTGACATCTGGATTTGTGGAGTGTCTTGGATGAAACATGGAGTGTGGGAAAATGCTATAGAGGTGGTTTTTGAGGGGAACCCCGCCCAACCTCAGAACAGAAGGAACATTAAAATATGGTTTCCATGACATTAAACTGTTTTGGGGAGTTGTATTTGTATACTTTAAATATATTTTACTAAGACGATGTTAGCACAAGTTTTACAAGAAAATGAACTTCGCCTCAAAAATCTTTCTAATGAAACACAGATAAGTTTATCCTAGAACATCTACATATTCTTTCCCTGATATTTCCCAATTCAACACTGGTAAATCTATGCAAGAAGATTCCCCAGCATTATTAGGAATATTCCTCCGTACTGCTTCCAAATTGTACCACATTCACCCTAGTATTTGCAATACTAACGTTAATGTCTTGGCTAGCTTCAAAGTACCTTTCTGCTCTTCTAACACTTCCTTAAAGTACATACCAATGTTTTACACATAGTACATTTAGAAATGTTGTATTTGCCAAACTCGCAGCACATTATGGATAAACCGAAAAACTTTAATATTGGAAGATGCAATCTTAATACTGGGCAGGCTGAGGAAAAAGAAGTTTTGAAATCCTGTGTAATTACCGTACTCAGATTGCTTGAGACAGGAGAATACCCTATGGTTGACTTTGAAGCTGCAGCGGACATTGCAAAACATTCCAGGTAAAACAAATATTTAACAAACATGCAAAATATTTGTTACTGCGTTGAAGTGAACAGGCTATGAAATTCAGTACCTGAGAATTTTTCTAGTGTAGCTAAAAATTAAAACTTCTGGGTGCCAATACTTCTGTTTTTTAGAAAAATATGTTGGCTTTATAGATGCTGAGATTACTATGTGTTTTACATTATAATAGTATTTTACTCTATTAAAGATAGCCCTTGAAGTTATAAACTATTAAATTCTATAGGCTTAGCAGAGTCATGGTCTGCAAATTATCAGAATGACTAAAGCATTAAATTACACTTTTATTTGTGCAATAAAGATAATTTCATACAAGACTTGACTTGGAGCTCTTTTATATTATGAATACGTTCTTACTTCTGAAATTGTGTTCTTTCATTCAGGGCTTAAAAAACCCTTAAGCTTTACACATGGACTTGTTACTTCTGGACTATGAATTTAGCAATTTAATGATGGATACTCTAGGACTAAGGTTTTTTTGATGAATAACGCTTTGTCAGAGAAGACTGCTCTTGGTTTAGCACACAAATGTGTGCTGTTACCTATCTAAATATGTGCATATATATGCTTTCTGTGTGAAAAAGAGTCTTTTATTTGATAAATCTCAGCAAGAGAGGTAATCTATCAGCTTTACAAACTGCTTTAGAGATTTAATTTATCTAATATCTTACACCTCAAAAAATACATCTAAAGTAAGACAGAATTTACAAAGTTTCTTTTAAAGCATGAAAAGTGATTTAACTGTAGCACATAGAAAGATCAGCATGGAGTATCTGAAAATACTTTTCCTCTATAAACATGAATGACTCAAAGATTATGTTAGTTTTGTTAATTCAAATCGCATCTCTGATCTTAAATTATTGCACTAAAGACAGCCTGCCTGTGAGCTCTGCTGAAATCTAGAACTCTGGAAAAGGTCTCCTCTAATAGTTGTGAAATATTCCAGTGTTAATTAAGAGGTAATGTAAGTGGAATCGAATGTTATGACAGTGTAATGGTCTCCTGTTGAATATAAGTTCAACGGCTAAGCAGACACACTTTCCGAAAGCAAGCATATTTCAGAATTGTCGGTTCAATAGGAAGTGCTTCTGCAAAAGCCTCAAAAAATCCCCTAGAGAAATCTGTTGATCATGTTATTATTGCAGTAGTCTAATGAGAGAAGCATCACTTTCCCTTTATTAGTTGAATGCAGGAACAGTTTACAGAAATCTGTAAGGTCATGCACACGGTGGTTCTCTGTCTGCACCAATATGCAAGACTTCTGCTAGCTGAACCTTTTGCTTCTTCCAAGGGGAAGAGAAAGTAAGACAGGTTAGCTGTACTCCAGGACATGCTGTCATGACAGTGTGACAGTGCAGAACTGCAGAGGGCAGACTCACAGCCACCCCACTGTGCATGATCTGGACTCATGTGGAATATTTGGAGTAGGAGCATTTTGAACATAAAGTGGTCAAGCTGTTCTTCCCTTCTGATAGGCACCTGTACATTGATGGTTCTTCTGTTTATTCAGGAGTCATTCCACCTTGAATGTGGTGTTAAAAACCACATTGGTTTAATCTCTGAAGATATATATGACAAATCATTCTGTCTGAAGTACTGTTTGCACACTGATCTCCATCTTTTTATTGTAAACCAGTATTCCTTTGGGACAGGGCAACATTAAGATGTAGCCATAATGATGTCCAAAAGAACATCAGCCATTTCCAAGAGCAGGGAGCAGGGCACAATCAGGGGAAGGCAGCCAGACATCAAGAATTAAGCTTGTATTTATCCGCTTTCTGAGCAAGTAGTGTGAGGGGGAAAGAAGGATGAAGTGTGTGCTAATTGACAGTGGATGGTGCCCCTAGGTCACAGCAGGAGTGAAGCTTGTTGAAGTTTGGACTGAAACATCTCCAGCTCTGCTCTGAGAGACATTACCTTGGCAGCAAATTCCACTTTATAGTAGACTGACCATTATATGTACAATTTCAGATGAAAGCATTGGAACTGTTAACAAAATTATCTGAAATTGCACCGATTTATGCAGTGACAACCATCTAACATTATGAGTGATAAAATCCATTTAAGCCCTGTTCCTGCAGGCACTACATACATGTTTAATCTGATGACAAGTCCTGCCTGTATTTTTAGGACTACAACTTGATATAATGAGATTTGAAGCGTAATCTTTTAATGGAAGCCAAGTCTGTTTAATACTTCTCTTTTTTTGGAAACTTTTCATTTTGGTTGATCTCTGACTGGCAATGAGTAATATCTCTGCAACTGTATGTATTACAGTTTCAGTTATATGCTAATCCCTGTAAATCATTGTATAACTTGGTTTAGTATATTGTGTCACTTGTTCTCGGACAGCAGAGATTACTAAACCGAATTTTCTGTTACACTGAAATAAAAGACCGCATTCAAGGAACATACAAGTCTTGTCAAAGTAATTTGTAAATATTTCTAACTATTTGCTACAGTGAAGGGGATAAAATACAGGGATGAGAATCAAAATGGGCTAGCTGATGGTCTAAGGGGAAATCAAGCTTTGAAGTGGTGATAGTTAGATTCATCCTTTTTTTCTTTTTTTTTCAATATTATATTATAATTTAGGGTGCAAGTGGAGGATAACCTGTGAATTAGGTAGCATGGGTAAGAAGGTACTGTCCATTCACTTAAAAGCTACTGTTAATGTAATTGGATTTTTAGCTGCCTTTCAGACTGAACTGCACATGTATTCCTAGTCCATTGCAGTAGGAAGTGAAATATGTTCATTTGCAATTGCCAGACTAATTCATTTTACCCTGCTTTGCAAAAGATTTATTGTGGCTTATGTGTTCCTGGGAAAAGGAATTGTAGGTTGTTATAAAGTGCATCCAGAATGAAGATTTTTAAAATTTTATTTATTTAAATAAAGATTGGCTATTTAGGGCTTACTTTAGCAATAGCTAGGATTAACAACACTGAGGCACAGGTAGAATGGAGGTTAGGTTTTACCACCCTTCCTTAGACTCACTAGTAAATACTTGTAATGTAGTGAGTATTTGCTCAGATCTGCTCTTTGATTTTTGCATGCAAAAAATGGGGAAGAAACTCCTTAAAGAGAATGAGAGGAGATTACAGGAACTGATTGGCAAACAGCTGCTGCAACAATCACGGGGCATGACAAGTAGTTATTCTTTAGTAGGAACTGAAGGAGTGACGACTGGATTTAACATAAAGAAGAAAAAGGAGTGATGAGAAGAGGGAACAGCTAAAGAAGGCTTTACAATACTTCCTTGTCAGAAGCTCTTGGGACAAAGAGGTTAGGCAACAAGAGGGAATTTTTATTTTTTTTTTTTAATGCAAAAAACCCTACTTTTTTTTTTTTTTTTAAAGTAAGAAGTATTAGGTGGGGTATGGAGTTTGTCTCTTGAAGAGCTTGTGATGTGCTGTAGAGGACATGGGATGAGTGAATTTCAAACAGTACATGGATTCTTTGGGTTTAAGCCAGGTGGGGGAGAACTGTTCATTGTATGCACAGAGTTTACTTCATGCTGTGTGGATTCGTGTTCTTGGAGGACGGGAAGAGCTTTTAGCAATTTCTAAAATTTTCTGCCCTTGTTTCCTTTTTATATACTTTCATCCTACAGTCTTTTCTCTATCTTTGTTTTCTTCTGTGATTCAAGAGCATAAGGATCTGAAGATAAAATTGACCTAAACTCCTTGAACCAGGAGAATTGACTGGGGCTGCGATCACACTCAATTTCACACTGCTGCTAGTGTCATGTAGAGTAATATTGTGAAGGATTCTGTCAATTTTTGGTTCAGCTGCTAGTTGTCATAATGGTAAAGAATTGCAGGGACAGTCACTATCTTCAGTCAGTGAATGAGAAACTTTATTAGAGAAAGGAAAACTGGTATTTTCTCTGAAGCTTTCTTTTTTTCCTCATTATAAAGCTTTCACACAGAATCTTTTCATTTCCTGACTGAATATCTGCAGCTGATTTTCAAAAACTGTACATGACATTTGAAGCCTTCATGCCATACATATTTTTCTTGACGGAAAAGTTAAATTGTCCCAGCTCTTTGGCTATTCATTTTTACTCTCTTAACAACATTCTCAGTGGAATTATTTAGATGACTATACATACAACGAATCTCAAGTGAGTAAATCTGTGGTGAAAAAGAGGAGAAAAAAAAAAGGTGTTTTTTTTAACTGTATTGAATCAGCTCAATGCTCTCAAATTGGTTTTTTGGTGCAAATGAGGGTGCAGAGTATACAGATTAAGGGTGGGATTCCTTCCTGGGAGGGAAGAAGAGGTGGGATCTGCTTTAGCCAGCCTTACTACCAGGAGAAAGATTTGTAGAACTTCTGCTTCATGCTTGGTATCATCTATAATCTGTAATCAGAAGGTTTTGAGATAGTTTCATTAGTATCCTTAATCTTCGGTGTTCAGCTTTAACAACTAGAGACCTAGCTAGAGAGCAGGACAGATCTCTTGTGCTAGATGGAATGTGCATTTAATGAGTACAGATTCTGTTTTATCTGTGTGATGGACATAAGATTCCACCATCTCGTCAAGTTGCACGCACTTGCATATGCAGCACATCTAATAAAAGAGTTTTGTGCCTATTTAGAACTTCAGAAAATGTAGTTAAACTTTCAGTTTACTAATTTTTCTATTGTTTTTGGTTTTTTTCACTCACTCATGTGCCATTCTACTATCTATTCCTTAAGGGGAATTTCATAGCTTTCAGATCACATACTGAAGATCCTATTTGCTATTTATGTATTTATAAATCTTGCTATATCATAAGTAGTGTGCAGCTACCCATTGTAAATAATTCTTTGCTAGGGAAACTTTCTATTGTGTTTTTGCTTACTTGACTACAGTGACTTTTCCCACCAAGCCAGCAAGTCTTCCCTCTTGCTCTTCTATTTTGGTCTCATCTGTTTCTCAGGTACAACTGTACTTCTGCTAATATTGTAGTTATCTGCATTTAAAACTTGTCATTAAATTCACAGTAGTCAGACCTCACTGCTTTATCCTGAGCTTTGTGAGTGGCTATCCTGTTCTGTGAGTCTTTGTCTGACTGTCCCATTGCCCTTCACCTTAGAGATGCTCCTAAATTGGTATTTTGGGAGCCAAATCTAAGTCTCATACAATCCTTTCTGTGAATAACCTGTAAACCTGGAAAAAAGATCTACTGTGAAACCTGTGTTATCAGCCCTTCTTTCTTACGTTTCTTATAGAAAAAGGAAAGCACGAGAAAAATGATTTGGTAACTAGATGGTACTTTTGAGATTAAAAATACGATTTATTACCCAAAATTGTTTCATTTGTATACAAATTATGATCTGCTTAAGAGTCGTGTTCAGCAGTCACACTTGCTCAGAATAACACAGGAAGCATATTGCTTGGGGTTTTTCTGAAAGACAGTTTGAAGCCAGTGAAAGAGAAGTGTTAACTGCATGAAAAGCTTAACTTACCCAGGGAAAAGATGCACACTGGATACATAGGTATAAGGCTCTATTTCAACACTCTTGTAATCTATCTCAATCTTACTTCTGCAAGGCCACTTCTAGGTTCAATAGCAGTTTATATTTCATTGAGTACCTTGTTTCTCTTTCTTCACAGCAGTGAAGATACCCTTACTTATTACATTACAGCATTTTTGAAATGCCTGTCATGTTTGTAAAATTTCTACAGCGGCAGAACATACACAGTAAAATGTAAGCTGTAGAAAATAATATTGCATACTGAACTGTCAGTGATTTCAGCCCTAGTAAAACAAAAACCACTCCTGAAGTTATCCTACATTTCCCTAACACTCCTTCAGTACTTCAGGATGATGAATGAATATCTTCACGTGCTTAAAGCCCACTGAATCTGGACTCTGAAGGGACCCACAATAGAATAGAAAATGTCAGTAGGAAATTTTTTGTTTAAATGCCCTCAATAACCACAGTAGAAATATTCATGGGGAGAAAAAATCATGTCATAAGCAAGATATTTCAGGATTTATGCATTCAAACTGCTATCATGAACTTCATTTTTACAAAACAAAAGCTTTTATTGTTCAGTGAAGACAGTACTTCATGCTGTCTTAAGAGAACAATACCAAACCTGCCTGGCTAAATTTTGCATTAACTATCTTCTAAGTGTTCAAAGGTCTTATGCTGTGCAATGTGCAGAAATGATACACTGTATTACAATTGCAGTTCCTTGAAATCAAGAATCAGTCTGTTATCCAATACAAGAATTTTTTTAAGGAAACTCGAGGACAGTTTGTGATGCTCTACAGAGTGAAAAATGTACATACTTTGTTTTTTGTGATTCTGCTGCTGCAGCATGCTCTCCGTTCCTCTGAACACTGATGCTACTGAATATACTGCATAGTGTAAATATTACAGTGATTAAGTCCTCTATATTTAATATATTATTGTTGTCACTACTGTGGAAAGGCTATACACAAGTAGGTTTTTATGAGAAATTAATTCTAACTCACTTATAACTTGATGGATTACATGATTTGAGGTTGTCAATGTGTACAACTCTTGTATTCTGGCTGTGCCTGCTGGTGAAAAATTGTGTTGAAAACATCCTTTTCTTCACATTTGGCATAATTATTACGTGCCTTGTTCTTTCCAGTTTCTTTCTCAGGACCTTTTCTTCTAATAGTATCTCATAATTAAAGCAAAACAAACCCAGAAAACAAACAGCCCATTTGTCTTGCTTTAAAATATTGTTGTTATCTATATGTACGTATTTTATTAGTGTATTGGACCTGAAATGTACTATAAAAGTGCTGAATACTAAACTACATTGGACTGGGAGTTAAAGATACAGTTTTCTGCTGAACCAGTAATTTTTCTTGGTTAGTTTAATCTTGGGAACTTATATTTTCTCACATTTTCTCTGAAGGTATTAAAATGTAAATAAATTAAAAGACTTAAATATGTTCTTTAAGTGGAGGATTGCTAGAGATTTAATGCTTTCTTCTTAAAATTTGCATTAAACTCCTCTGTAAATTTTTGTAAACTGCAATCGTTTTGTAAACTCAACTCTCAGTTGAAAGCACTGTATTAATTTAAAAATCAGCAACTGCGCAACACCTCAATTTCTTTCACTCAAAAAGCACTCTATGCTTTTGAAACAAAAATCTATTATTTCTGATTTTATGTTGTGGTTTACAGCATGGACATTCTGCAATTCTACTTCTTTTGTATCACTTGTCAGTATCAAGCTGGTTAAACAAAACCAAACGCTTCGCCGCAATCTTGCTAATATTCATGCATGTTCAAGCTAGAGTTAAAAACATGTAAATGAGAGCGTGCAGAGAATACTTTGATTGCTGTAGCTCCGATATCAATCTAAAAATACACCACTTTCAGAGGTCTGAAAAATCAGCTGTTTGGATAAAATGGCATGATGCTAATACTTTTTTTCATTGATATCAGTTCATTCTCACCTCTTTTGATACTACCTGTGTTTTTGCTCTTAAAAAAAAATAATCACATGATCTCTATCCAGTGTAAAATATTTCTTACCACACTTTGGAATAAATTTAATTAAAGATCCTTCAGAGTTATTTCTGTCTTTAAGTGTTATCGTGTCCATGAAGAAATTATAACCTGCTCTGTATGTGCAAGCAGATGATGCAAACATTTTGAAAATAACTAGCTGGCAAATCTGAAAAAATGAAAATTATTCTCTACTTGAAGACCCTTTATATAAAGAGCAACTTGGAAAATAGTGACACTCTAGTTTGCCATTGAAAAGTGGCTCTAAGGTGTGCATTACTGAGTACATAATAGAACCCTCTGAATACTGAAGGGTTACATCTCCACTCTGCATCTGCAAATTATTATATTAATTATCTTAATTATAAAATTTACCTGAACTTAATGTGACTTTGTGTGAATTTATGAGAACTTAAAATACAAGAATAGATGACAAAATGTAAATATTGTTCAGCTTAAATGAACTAAATTTCCCCATTTGTTAGCATGTGCATTCTTAAGTGCTGAAGAATTCACTAGTCTTACACAAGGAATTTGACACCTCTGTCTTCTCTGGTTTTGTGAAGCATATCTATGGTTTTCTGCTGCTTAGTCCAATTTGGATTTGAATTCAAAGCCTTTGTATAGTTTCAGGGTGATAAGTACCTTGAAACCTTTTTTTTTTTTAGATTCAATTAGGTGATTGTCTTATTGTCCCATTTATCCTCTATATTTTAATTTCCTGTAATAAAGTTGGTAAAAATTTCAAGTAAATAATTAATAATGGTCTTTAAATTGGTGAAGAATCTCTTTTTTTCTGCACTTTTGTTCGAAATATTTTTATTTCTGATTTATTTTTACAGTTAGCTTAACAGAAATTAGTGTATTAATTTCTAGTTACTTCATTGAATTTTGTGTCTTCACTAGTGTTAAATCTTCATGCTTTGAAGTACATGTGTAGCTGGTAATGAAAGTAATATTGTCACTGAATTTCGGATTCAACTAATTTTATTTCTATTACGTTTTTTTTTAATTTTCATTGTGTTTTGGATGGAATGTGAACAGCTATGGAAAGAGATGTATCATTACTTAATTTTCCTTCCATTGTTTGATGATTTGATGTACAGAAGGCCAGTGGAAGCCTCATTTTCTTTTACTGTGTGTTCAAAGAGCTAAATGTAACCTTTGTCACTGGCTCTGGAGAGCTCTTATACAAAGTACATTTCTACTAAATTGAAAGCTTCTCATAGTCAATAATCACTTTATGTAATGAACATATATCTTACCTTATAGCTCAATTATCATATAAAGGTGCTTTCTTGTGAGGAATTTTCTTAGGTAGGCCAGTTGTTTGGTTGAAATCCAGCAATATGGTGAATCAAATTCTTGATAACCACGTGAAAAGCTTGTAGATTGTAGTCAGGTAGTGACTGGCTCTAGAGTCCTCTCAATCTCTTATTGAAATTTACAGGTATGGTAAAGGTGTTACTATGTTGTTTTGGGAAGCTAATTTAATCTGCTTTACAATCTGAATGGCTTTGTGTCTTATTAGGTACCCTTTATCTCTTTATAGTGTCAATTTTAATACAGGTTTACAAGGTGTTTTTCTTCCTGTCTCTTTGCTCTCCTTATCTCATACTGTGCTGAAGCCAGTGTGCAAATGACTTTAAGATGATATTTCCTAATAACAATACATTACTGGCTAATACTGCTGTATATGGTCTGGATTTTTCTGAATATACCAAGTATGGTCAGGCACACAGTTTAATTCAAGGAATTGAAGCAGAACAATCTAGTCTTTCTAGTTAGAGCACTTCATCTCTTTGTGCTTCATGGAGGAACTGTCTTTTGAGGTACAGTCAGGTGAATGTGTGCTCATTGAGAGGCTGCAGCGAGGTGGTCAATAGAAAATGGAAGGTGTGCAGTGTTTTGTCTGAAACCTCACGTCTCTTTAGGGCTTGAAAGACTGACACATGGCTGTACATTAGAAGAGTGTCTTTATTCAGAAGCCACAAATCTGGCATTCTTTTTATAGCAGTATCACCTAACTGAGAGGATCCTGTTCTCTTCAAAAGGACAGTAATAGTGATTGCAGGCATCTCTTAGTACTTAGGGCAGCTGCACAGACAGTGGAAACACCATTCTTTCAGTCTGCCATCTTTTGAAGGGACTTCAGTTAATAACTCATGTCCTACAGAAACAGCAAATTCATTTATTACTGTGCAACAAGTAATTTTGAGAGAGAAGTAGAAATAACCAAAGAGCATTACTCTGAGATACAGTGAATATGAGAGGAGGTCTTGGGTGTGCCGCTAGATTGCTTTGGCTTTTTTTTCCCCATTACATAGTTATTGGGTAAACAGATAAAATCCTACAACCAGGAACTAGAATCCAGGTCTCAACTCAGTGAAGTTTTAAAGCCGCTGATTGCCAAGGTCGTAGACACACAGACATTCAATGTCAGAATTGGATGTAAAAGAACTGGATGTAAAAGATCTGGCATTTAGGCATTGTTAGCAAATGTCAACTATTGTACATGAGGAGTGAATAGCTTTAGAAAGAAGTTTACTGAAGTATATAAGCCACCTTTCTATTATCACAGTATTCTTATATGCTTTAGAAATTCAGAATGTCGTCTCTTTTTTTTTTTTATATATATATATTTTATTTAACTTAACGTGCTAAAGAGAGTGTCACAGTTGTAATTTTGGCTAGCGGAGAACTTTGGCAGAGAACTTGAATGGAATTCCAGAGTTCAGACAACCCTGTTTAGATCAAACAACTGTATCTTACTAGGAAAAACATTAGGGAAAGATTCCTGTACTGGTTTATAGTCAAATGGTAATGTTTAACAATCTGCTAATAAACGGGAAGAAAATCAAGACTGTGTTTGGGAACCTGTATAGTGGCAGTCCTATCAAAGGCCTCCAAGTAATCAACACAGATTCTTTAAAAATGTTGAAAAGAAGGTGTAAATCTAAACTCCATGGTGCTACTGCCTGTTCCCCTTACTGAAATCCAGTGATTAATGAATGCCTTCCATATTTCCAAAGGGTGTATGCAGGGGTGAAAATGTATCTCCAGTCAGTTCTCAGTCATGGCACATACAGTAGAGTATTACCCACTTTAATACGATGATTTCTTCTGTTACTACGAGTGTATTTTATTAATTTTAAAAGTCTTTAAGTCTTAAAAGCTCCTTGGCTTTCTGCATCTGTGTGTACCAGTTTTTCTCATGGTGCCAACATAGTTGTTGTCAATATTATCCCAGTGATGAAGGGAGTAAATTAAATGGCCAGCTGTCTTTTCCTGTACATTTCTCTGTATTTAATATTCTTATGAATATTCATAGAACTCCTAGATTGATTCTTTATCCAACTGTTTAACCTGAAACTACGGAATTTTTCAGTTCGCTAACAACTTATTTGTGTTTGTTATTTGAAGAGAGTGGTGGCATGGCAGAATATTGGAATGCTAATTGTGCTGCATTTCTTTGTGGTGGAAAAATCTAGACATTTGTATGTGCTTAAGCTTCAAATATAAAGTGAGATGATTTTGTCTAATTACCAGAACAAGAAAGAGGTTCGGCTGATAAGCCGTAACAAAAATGCTAAGTACTGTTTATTTCTCTTTATAACAATAATGGGATGAACTGTGCTTTTAAGATAAATGAGCAGTCTTTGTAAAATTCATCTGTCTTACTGCAGCTGAATGTGTTTAAAGTAAAACGATGACTTGCATTTGTGGAGGGAGCAGGTCTTAGAGGAGGCTTTGGAGGCATCCCTGTGCTTTAACCAGAACTGTAAGAATTCAGAAGGGCAGTGGGAAAGAATTTTAAAGAATCAAATGTGGAAGTCTAGAAAAGGATTTCTACTTAGTATTTCAGATTATGCACTTTTCTTACATGAACATTACTCGTTGCAGAAGGGTTTAGTTAAGTGCAGAAAAAAATATCCCGAAACTCAGAGACTTAAAATGTTACCAGTGGAAGTGTGTCAGCCAGTTTACTGGAAGCTAAAGTACGTTTCACAAATGAGGACTGAGAACTGAAGATATAGTGATTATTGCTTATAATCGATAAAAGGATCAACTACAAAGTGTCCTGAATATTAATGAGACCGAAGCTCCCTGCTTTGCTTAGTCTGAACAGGGGGTTTTTCAGGAGCATTTCAAAAGTGGTCCCAAGGTACTTCTACCTCTGTTCCAGGTTAGTTGTGAGATTTAATAAACAGGTAATGGAAATTGAATTCTGTTAAATTGTGTGAAGAAAAAAAAAATTAGTCTGTCATAGGGTAGAATCCAAGGAACGGAGCTACAATTACAGGAAATGCTAATGTATTTGTAGGCAACTACTTTGGAATAGCCAGAGTGTTTGTGTGTTGAAAATCCATCACTGTATTATTAGGTTAAATTTGTATGAATTATGACAGTATTTGTAGTAAATAATGCCAAGGACAGGAAGGTCTAGAGTAAGAAAACTTCTTGTTTCAGTTGCATGTAAAAATTATTTTACGGTATCAGTTCCATATCTTTTGTTCAAGTGCCTAAATATAATATTAAGTTATCATTAATAACACATAGTATTAATGTGTATTATGTAATTGACATTTTGCATTTAAAATGCATAAAGTTAGGCTGTTGGGAGTCATGCTCTCCTAAACATGGACAGGGTTTTTTTTCTGAAAAGGTAGTATATTTTAGGTCAGGATTATGACATGCCACTTAAGCCTCAACCTGTTTTGTTGCTTTGCATAAGTATTCTAATAGCATTTACTGGGGATTTCTGAGTTCTTAGCAGAATCCTCAACGCTTTCGATATGTGCATATAACTTCACTGTTTGAGTGCTAGCCACTCAAAGTACCTCTGTAAATTGGTATAGTGCAAATATTTGTCTCATCGAGCCTGATGCTTATCATTTGGGGATGCTACTCAGTACAGAGGTCTACAGGTCAGCAGATCTCCAGGAAATTACAGGCTGGGGACAAAAGAAGAAAGGACTACAGTTTTCACTTGTTACCTTTCATGGTCCTAGGACAGTGTATGTACATTCCACTTTGTGCATCAGTGGTGAGCTTGAGTGCATGCTGCAGAACTTCAAGACAAGCAAAACCTTTACTAAAAATGTGCACTAAGTTGCTAATACAGGTTTACTAAAGGAACACCCTGTCTGCATGAAGCTGGGGATGTTAAAAGATCAGGAAAAATGAAGAAGAAAAGGAAGACCCTGTTGGATGCCAATGGCTCCACTGGATCAAAGCTTTTTTTGGGTAGGGGGAATTGGCTGAAAATTTAGTGGTTCTGACTCGAGCGTACGGAATGAGACAAGGCTAGAGCATGCTGTTACTGAGCTTTCAGCTCTGTTGAAACATTTGAAGAAATTGTTGTTGGATTTTTTATTTTTCTATTCCCAGCCTAGAGAAGAGGCTCAGACCCCAATAAAGGAGAGCTAGACACCATTGTCCACTATCTAAAAAAGGTAATTATAAAGCAAATGGAGGCACTCTCCCCATGACAATGCATAGTGACAGGACAAGGCAACACCCACCTGGTGCTTGAGGGAAAATTCTGTCTGGATGCAAGACCATGGGAACAAACGTGGGAATGTGTTGCCCAGAGAACTGGTGCAATCCTTCTTACAGGAAATGAAATTTAAGCCTCAGCTCTGAGCTTGATAGGTTATTCAAACCTAGTCTAAGGTCCTGCTTTCAACAGATGGCTGGACCAGGGGATCTCCAGAGGTCCCTTCCAACACCAGCGTTTCTGGGATTCGAGACTGTAGCAACAGCCCTTATGTGTTCCTTCCATATTTCCGCCTAAAGGGAATGAGGGAAATGCCTCCTTTCTCTAAAACAGAAAATACTGAACAATAGCTATGTTTGAAATATTCGTTTGCTGTTCAGCAAGTCACACTCATCTTTGGCAACTCTAGGCAGGACTCAATGTTTGAACATGGTGAACTCAAATGTTTTTTATAGTCAATAAATAGGCAGTGTATGTCAGTATCCTATTCCATACACTTTATCATTATTTGGATACTCTTTATATGAGGATACTGAAGGGTGAGGGGAAGTATCAGTTGCAGACCTGCAACTTATACCTTATAATCAGGTATTTTCCTATTGATAGACAGAACTGTGTATTTTATCCTGTATTAGGAAGAATTAAGCAACTGCATATGGTGTCTTGGAGTCGGTATAAGTAACTTTTGTTTCAGGACTGATTGGTAACTCTCAGTTTACAAGGAATGTATTCTGTGTAGCTGTAAAGAGTACTGTTGACACTGTGGAATACTCTAAGGAAAGAACAAGGTCCCCAAGAAGATTGGTGTCTGCTCACATTCCTGTGACACAGGAAAAACATGGGTATTGGTGGGTGTGGGTTGGTTTGTTTTGAGTAGCTCTGAGATGTGGTTTTGTGAGTGGGTTATGGGGTTCGGGGAAGTTGTGTTTGGGTTGTTTCGCTTGTCACTGGGAAAAGGTGTGTGAGTGTGCTTGAGGGTGAAAGGGCTGCAGAGACTGCCAGGACTCCATGGTGCACTGGCAGTCTAGGATGGTGAACGCTGCGCTTGGTGTGGTGTGTATCAGTGCTGTCTGCCTGCAGTGCACTTTGGAGGTATCTTAGTAATGGTGCCTGAATTTAAAAGAGGCTGGAATGACTAGATTACTCTAAAATGAGCTCTCTATGAATATGATCATTCTACCACAACATATCATCAGAGCAGACTTTTCCTCTGGCATCCTATGTACATCATAGTACATCAAATGTACTAAAAATGTTATAGGTGTGTGTTGCATACTTTGAGAAGTAAACCTGGGTAACTGATGAAGTCCAAGCAGTGTGCAGCTAGGTGCGAACATCTAAAGAATCAGTCTGATGAGCTTATTAGATGTGATTTTTTTAAAATTTTTTTTTCCCTCTAAAAGAAAAAATGTGTCTTCACAAGTAATTCAAACTGAATGCACTGACAAAACAAGCAAAAGACGGCTTCAAAATTCTTGCTAGAATAAATCAAAGATCTAAAGATGAGTACGTTTATGTTTTGGGGGTTTAGATGATCAGCAATTGAATTTCCTTTTATCTAGTCTTTATTTATTTTGAGGGACAGTTCTTAAGAATTGGGGTATTTTCTTTGATTTCATACTGGAGAACTGGTGAAAGTCTGATTTATTCACTGTTTCTTGAGTGGGTTATCTCAGGATGTAATTATGCCAGATAGTGTTCAGATGTAGTATACAAGAAGACATCATCTTTTCATTTCTTTCCTCTGAAATTATTACTGAGTGGTTGACTGAAGTTATTCATTCATCCACTGGTTATATTTTAGGCAAATATTCTTAAGTCATTTTATATTAAGAGATGCTTAAACATTTACTAGCCATGTTAATCTTTCTGCTTAGTAGAACAATTTCAGGTAGTCTAGTAAAAAAAAATAAATTAGTCATGACTATACTATATAATGGTACACTGACTGTACGAAATTCCTGTAATACCTTACTCTTATGCTTATATATATGTGCTGTTACATATGTATACTTATGTGTGTGTATTCTTAAACTAAACCTGCTATATACAGTCATGTATAATTTGTAATTATTCTGAGAAGATGTCAACAGTTTCTGCAAGCAGTCAAAACTAGGAAAATCATGCCATATGCTTTCACCAGCCTGTTCATAAATTCTGTCACTGAGACCCTTCAGTCAGGAACAAGTTATATACTTCATGAGCATATAATCAGTGAGCACTGAGTGGACCTTGCATAAAGCCAACTTGAGTGATTCCTGTGGAAAACTGCCACTGTGTGTGCCTCTATCAGAAGTCAGTTTCTTTCTGCTGCTTCCTACAATTTATTATCCTAAATGTGTAAAACAGAGTGGAGTGATCCAATGCCTTTTGTCTGATACCACGCAGCTTTGCTGGCCAAGTTCAGGAAGAAGATACTGTAATTTCTTTCTGACAGAAACATCCTGAGGGTGCACACTTAATCCATTGCAGTGAGAAATTGGAGTAACTGTTTCCTGAGAGATTGTAATCAGTAAGGACTGCATTAGTGTCCCTCAATTCCTCCTTTTTTTGTCTCTCAGGAACCCAGATGTCAGATTTTTGACAGAGTTGCGTATTATGGTCATTGGAGGAAAGCCCAAAGAAGACAGGCTGTTCATCCAGTCCCGATAGACTTAGAAATTAAAAAGAAAAAGCTATTCTTGAGCAACTGAGGTAAATGCTTAGCTGTGCTGGGATCCAAGTGAGTAATAATATCTCAACTAGTTATTAAAAGGAAGGCAGTTGTAAAGCTTAGGCCGTTTAATGGTTGATAGTCTTACAACTTGTAGAGGAAGTTGGTTTATAGGAAGGTTTGCTTATTTTTGGTAAAAGAGAAAAAAAAATTTACTTATGCATGAGAAGTAGTCTTAAAGCAAATAACTCTGAAATCCCAGAGAACTGTTTGAAACTATCCTTCTGAAAATAGGGATTTTGTATCACTGCAGAAGGAAGTATTATATGAAAAGGGAAAGGAATTTAATCCAATTAAATATGGACGTGCATTGATATATTTAGAGATGGCAAAATGAAAATTTTGTTTAAACAGTACTGTTTGGAATGCAAAATAAGAGCACGGCTTGGCAAACATGCATGTGACTCGCCTCAGTAATTTCATTGATTTTAGTTGGAATTCTGAAAGGCTTATCTGCTTGGTTATCTTTTCCTTTCAGAGGCAGAAATTAGAAAAAGTGTGGTGTTCTTCTTTTTGTGTGGTTGTTGCTGGTTTTATTTTTTTAAACAAATAGGAGAAATTCTATAAATGCATCAGGAACAAGGCAGACCATCAGGCAGATCTGAAGGGCTACTTAAAAGCTGATTGAAACACTACGTTCTCTGAAGAGTAACGGTTATCTAGCTACAACATCTGAGGGCTTGAAATGAATAACTAGTGACACTTTTGCATCATTTTCTCCTTAAATATAAGGAAGTTATATAAATAACTAAAATAAATAAATAAAAAAAAAAATTTGCAACAGTACTGAGGAGAATACTCAATCTTTTTTTATCAGTGAACATAATAATTTATAGGAATTGCTAACTTGATGTTTCCAGATAACTGTGTATGGAATTACTGCCTGATGAATCAATCACATAGAACTCTAGTTAGGACTTAGTTCCTGCAGTTTGTCCCAGTGAATATAGTTGTGGCTTCTATAATCATAGATAAGAACAGAACATGAATAATTACAGAATAATCAGACACTTGTACAAAAGCTGTTTGATAATGAATTTACTCTTACATGAGGAAGTTCACTGAGAACTCCAAAACTTGTACTCCTGTTAAATTGCTCAGATGTCTGGTAGCCTGCACTGGAGAAAAACAGTTTAAACTCAGGCATATGCTAACAGTGCTTATGCTTCACTAACTCAGAAAATGCCAAGGATGTGACTGTACTGACCTGATTGCTCATAGCAACTAGTACTTTTTTTTGCTATTCCTGCTCCTGATGTCACGTGCCAGGATTTCAGGAAAAATGAGCAAATGTATGGGCAAAATTCTATCTCCACTGAAGTCCACAGGAAAATTCCTAATATCTTCTTTGAAGTTGGACTTGGGTACTATTTTTCTCACATCTATTATGCTCTCACAATTATCAGTATATGAAGATAAAAAATGTTGTACAGTTACATAATGGACTTAACATGGAGCACAGCTGGACTATTTTGATCTATTCATCTATTGATCTATTTTGTTAAAGCAAACTGCTAAATTGTAGGATGTTTGATTGTGGTAAGCTAAGTGGCAGTTACGGTGAATAATATGCTTCTATCCTCCAAATTACCTATTTTCCTTTGTCCTCTCCAGTGCCTCCCTTTGCCTGCTTCCCCTTCCTCTTTCTTTACGAGAGGATTGACTTGTTCAAACAGATAACAATACAGTTAGGAGAAATCAAAGGAAGTAATATTGTCTGTTCATTAAATAATGCCAATCCAGACATCTGGGATTATTTTTCATGCATTCAGGCAGAAAGATCAATGAGCATTTGCCAGTTTTTGCTGCTGTAGTGTTTCATTTCCCCTCCAGATTCTAGTCTGCTAATAACACAAATGCATATTGTTGTTTTCTTTCTTTTGTTTGTAGGAAAAATAAAAGTGTCTGGAATGCCATTACAAGTGTCCTGGGAACTTGGAAATTTTTTTCTTTCTAACAGAAGAGTTGTTTTGCCATATTTTTTTTTTTTTTTACAAGTTAACAGAGTTGGAAGAAGTCTTATCAGTTTATCCATTAAAGGAGAAGAGATGACACTTATGACAAATGATGGATATTTTTGTCTAATAAAAGAGTTTAGGAAGCATACTGAAGTGGTTTTTTTTTATATATATACCTTATAGGAGTAAAACTTTTCTCATTGAAGGAGAAAGACAGATGACAAATTTGATCAGTCTTTTGTAGCCTTTTCTTCTGTAGAAAAGAATAGGAGATGCCTAATGTTTTCAGTTTTTGATCTGAAGAGAGATGTTCGAGTTGTGAATTGACATCACTCTTGCAAGTATTCATCCTAGAACTGTCTGATACAAAATCAGGATTCAAATCATATGAAAGGCAATTGCTATCCAAAGGAAGAAGCCTGAAGAATGTAAAAATATATAGCAGAAGAAACAACTGGAAAAACTAAATGTTTAGCAAAAAGCTACTCTAGAAAGCAAAATACTTAAGCCTTAATTGACTCTGATAAGGTCTGTTTCAAAGCCTATAACCTTGCTTATGGGCAAAGCCAGACTTGCTGAGGCAATGTAATCTTAATCATCATGTACCAGTAATACTCCCACTTTTTTTTTCTTACGTTATCCTGAATTTTTTTTTTTTTTCACCTTTTCTACACCTCTCCTCCCCACACACATCCATTCTGTTACTAAATTTGGGAAATAGGAAGGAAAGGTAGAACTTAATTATGAATGTATTTGTAGATTCTAATCACAACAGTCAGTCATTCAAAAAGACATATCAAACACTCTACACTTCCCACCACCCTCCCCGCCAAAAAAGTCAGAAAGTGACACAGGAATGCTTTTTCTCCCCTTGTTTTACCCTTTATGTCAAAGGCTTTAAACAAAACAAAGGCAGGGAAGAAAAGTTCGTCATATTTGTCTTTCTAACAGCAAAGATGGGATTCTTTTCAGGCTTGACCAAAGAACATTAAATTCATAAATACAGATACATGTATTTACTCAGTGTCTACAGGATTAGAGATGGCTAAAGTGTGTTTTTGTTGTTTGGGCTTTTGGGGTTTTTTTTGGGGTGGTGGTGGTGGAAAATAGAAGTTTGGCAATAATGAAACCCTTTCATGCTGTCTAGGTGAAATGTGGCTGATACCATATTTAGTCCTGCTAAGAGGAGAATTTTTTCTTTATTTTTAAACTCTGAAGTCTGCATTACTTTTGGGCAGCTTTGTTTTTATACCTATTTTGTCTTGAACGTATCGTCCATAATTTTGATGTATTTCTTAGTGGATTGGGGGGTTTTGCCTATTAATTGTACACAAAGGAACTTAGCGTAGTATGCACTCTAATCTATAATACAAGGTAACATTGCTAATAAATGCAATCGTGTCTCTATAGAATTTTTAAAAAATATGTGCTATGTGGCTTTGGAAGCTTTGTTCTTCTGCCTTTGGGAGTAAATTGGAAAGTTCAGCCAGCACAGCTTCTTTCTCAGAGGACGTAACAGGCATTGATAATGTACAGTAAACTGTAATTCTGTGGTGACATCAGACTGCAGACTGACAGCAATCTCTTGGGTGCGAGTGACAAGGTTGTAATGCTTTCTCAGGGAAGTGACTGATGTCTTTAGGTGTGTTTGATTTCCAAGGACATTTTATTTTTCTCTAAAGATGAAAGCATTTTTGACTTTTCTAATGCAAAGTTTTGACTGTATAATAATAGTAAATAAAATTACTAGTCTTTTGTGAGAGATTTATTGTTTGAATGTAGTTAATTCCATCTTGAGTTGAACCTAATTGCTATACAGTTAAACTGGGGGTTTGTAAATAGAATAGGCTGTCTGGTTTTTATTAATATGAATTGAGAACAAAATGATAAAATTTTGATTTAAAGTACTATTTCTTTCTTGGGATTTTTTTTATATGCTTAGACTATCCCATAGGCAGCCTATTAAGAATTGAAGGAGAAGTGAAAATTTCAGTTTATGTTTCATTATTACCTAGATTATTATCTAAATGTGATAAACACAAGAAAATATTTTTTAGTCCTAAGTACTGTTCTGGTTTGTTATAATACACATCTGTTAATAACTGACTAATCTATCTCATAAATACTTTCATAAATTATTTTATTTGCAATGGATGGACTCGTAGAAATACGCTTGGACCTATAGAAATTACATAATCAAATTGTAATATTTGAGAAATGAAGGCACTTGTTTGCCTTTTTTAACTCTAGCTGAGACAATGCAAAGCATAAATTAATATTATATAAATTTCCCGAGTATTTCTTTGACATGTAGTGCCGTAGTTCATATTAGCTCATTACAACAGCATTCCTTGTTTGCAGAATGTTTGTTTTCAGGGGAATATGAAAACAACGCCTAGATTCCCTCATCACTTTTTCTTAGACTATATTCTTCTTTATTTGGTACTTAATTTTTCATCATACCTGTTGAGTAATGTGGCAGCATCGCTAGTGATTTTGTCTCAGTGACATCAAGTTTTGTACCAGGTCTTGAGCAACTGTAGTTAGACTTTTCTTGATTTAAAGTATCTGTTAAGCTGTTTTAGAAAATAAGAAAATATCTGTGTGTTCTTTTTGCTTCAAAATCTTTCTTTGATTTCCGTATCTGTTCCCCTCTATGAAGCTAAAACACTTTAAAATGGAGATCTGCTGCAGTGCATTAATCTCAATTCTCTATAACCTTTCTCAACTATTTTTTTACTTCTGTGTATCCTGGTGATGTTTTCACTTCCCCAGAGAAGAAAAACCTGTATCATACATATGTATCCTCCTAGCTTTTTGCTATTTCTGTGTGGATTTTTTGTTTGTTTGGTTTGTTTTGTTTTGGTGTGTTTGGTTGTATTTGTTGGTTTGGGTTTTTTTGTTTCTTTGTTTTGTTTGTTTTTGTTTTTTAATTAATTTTAACTAAAATGAAGAGGAACAGTGTGTTCTGGCTTCATTTATCCACAGCGTGGTCATAAACTAATATTTATATATTTACTGTTAATTTCTGCATGGCAACTGCTCAAAAAATGGACAACAAAGCGTAAGAGGAAAGCAGAAGTGAATAAATGAATCATTTATTGAATAAGCATTCATTAAATCAGTCAATGTAGACTAGTAAGTACTAGTTGCACTGTAAACAGCTAGAATTGAATATGTTCAGATCTGAGAAGGAGAAATCTATTTTCTCATACTTAAAATATTTGTTCTCATCTTGCAGAGCCAGCTAGTCAATTAGTGTGATTTTTTTCTTTGCTACCCTGGAAATGAAAAATTACTTCTTACAGGTATATTGGGCTTCTCTGTTGCTTTGTATCTGAAAATCTTACTTAGAGCTTATAGGAGCACCAGTGCTCTCCTATTTAAAATGTTTAATCTCATGTTAAACTAGAGATATTTATGGAACTAGAGAAGAAATCAAAAGATCTCTTCACTTTCTGGATTCATGTGTTGTCTCTTTTTCTCTTAAAAGATGATTTTTCTTCACATTCAGCTAATCAGTAATGTATACTATCTACTCAGCAAGAAGAAAGCAGTAGTCAATTGAAATATGAAAACAAGGGAAAAAATAGTATGCTGAAGACACTTAAGTCTGAAACAGTGCCTATTTTAAACTGAAAAAAATACCCTTTTTTGAGGGAAAGAGGAGTGACATCCAAACCAGAATTAAAGGCTTTACATTTTTAATGATAGAAACTTATGAAACAGAAACCTATACTGGAGAGGACATAGGAAATGCTCATAAAAAGTAGGGTAGTTATTTGTAAAGTTAAAAAGCAGACAGAACTTAGAGAAAATTCAAATAAATGTTGTAAGTTATTACTGAATATCTGCCAGTAGTTAGCATTAAGGAGCAAATCTGATATCCACAACTTAATTTCTCTTTCAAAGTAAGTGCATAATGTTTAACATGAATAATGACTCTACTAGTGTTGATGTACATGAACATTGTCCCTTTACACTTCTGGAAAATAAGTAAATTGACTGTAAGGGACTTTGAAGGCACTTCAACTATGACTGAAGTTCAAGACTTTTAAGTTTTGTTCCCTAGGAAGTCTGCCCTTTTTCTTTTTATCCTCCTCTCTCCTTTCTTTTTTCTGTTTTTGGATCCAGGACTTGGAAGAATGGTAAGTGTGAATGAAACTCTAATTATTATGTCTGAAAGGCTGATTTTGAGTAGAAAATAGTTTCTTAAGACTTAAAGTGAGTCCTCCTTTTCTGAAGTCCAGAAACCAGTTTTATTACTAGTTGATTCTATTATGTGTTCAGAAATTCAAGATTTTTTTCTTAAGACAACTGATTTACAGGAAGTATAGGAATATCATTTACATAGTATACTTGCATTAATACCTGTCCTCATATTGTAAATATATTACACAAAGCAAGAGAATAGGTGCACTATAAACGATATAAACAGTCTGAAATGCACAAATTGAGCTGAAACATTCTTGATTAAATGCTTGAGGGAATATTCACGTTCTGTTTTTCACTGCCAGTTACACAGAAACAGAGTGATACTGTTTGCCAGCATCTGTACTGCCTCCCCCTGGATCTTTGGCTTTGGCAAGTAAAAAGATGCATCTGAGCCAGGGAGTTTGTAACACTGGGGCAAATGGAACCTGAAAACCCGTAGATAATGAATCATTAAATATACCAAGTAACAAAACCATTGTCATGCCAGTATTTTCATTGCTGTATGGTGTCTCCCTGGCAAGTGGCCACTGTCACACTGGGCCCATTTCTGTTATATAGTAGGGAATAAAAACCGTATCTCTAGAGGTGTTAATGTGACAAATGCCAATACTGGATAAATAATGAGCCCTCCATTATTAATCCTTTATGACCTTTTATAATAAAGCTTCAGTGTATGTCAGTTTACATTTTATGATCTTTTCTCAAAGGATAAAAATGTTTTCTCGCGGTGGCATTTTAGGAAGATGGCGGAATCCAACCTATTCAGCACAGAATCAACTGCATAATAGTGTTTACACTGTTGGACCTTTGGTACCACTTCTAGCAGCACATACTGGATCGAAACACTTGCACATAACTTCAAAGAAAAGGCTTGTATTGGTTCAGTCTGTATAACGTAGATCTCTCCGTATCTAGGGGATATTGAGCATAGCTGTAAAGCCATAGGGATTAAAATGTAAGAATAATCACTTTTTGCTCATTCGCTGACTCTGTAAGTGCATGTCAGCCTTTATACAAGTCTGGGGGAGACATTCCTGTTCTACAGTCCCTTTAGAGAGAACTAGAGAAATTTAAGTGAAGACTGTGACTGAGGAAATGTTTGTAAGGTTCCGTCCTGCCGTGACTTTCCATTCTGAAGTACAGAAAAGGAGGTCTGGCTGCAGCAACGGAGTTGTTTGCCTTTGTATGTTGTTTTTCTGTGGTGAGTCATATTTGGTCCGTATGTCTCACTGCCCTCCTTTTCCACTATGCATAAGAAGTGATGAAAATGGAAGGTTATTTTTGAACACATATATATTTTATTTTTTCTTTGAAAAGCAGAATCAATGACGTTCTGACATATTCTGACACAGTAGAATGTAGAGTCATTTTTAAACCAGAACCTCTGAACAGTGTAAAACTGTATATTCTTCAAGAATGATATTTCTTGAAGGTGTTGTAACTTGCTTTTTTTTCTCAGGTAAATTAGGAAGGCTGAGTCACATAAGTGATATTTATAGTGTACACGTAACAATGTCTTGCCGTATCATTTAAGGGTGTGTTGTGTTGGGGTTTTGGGGAGGGGAAAGAGGGAGGAGAGAAAATCTTTTAAAAGACTAATGATTCTTTTGTCACATGGTGACGTGACTGAGAACTCCAAATGTTACTGGTTTCATAGATTGTATTGATTGTCTTTTTTAAACATTTGTAATCTTTACATGCTCTGGGTCAAAGATGGCACCAATTGTAGGTGCTGTTCTGTCAGTCGCAGAAGAATGTAGGGACAATTTTGACTGTGATAATGATCAAAATTTGTCAAGGTAATTTGCTTCTTTCACAACTGGAATTTGGAATGTATTTCAGGCATGACACGTACTGGTCTGAGTACACATCCTTGGTACACTTACGTAGTGAGATGTATTCACCAGTATATGAGGCCATCATGGAATGATGCAAACAATAAACTCAGTTCCCGGAGTTTCTGGGAGCCGTTGGGTTCCTTTACATTTCAAAACTAGTATATAATCAGTGCTGCATATGAATGTTAAGGCAATAAAATAGTTTAGTGAAGCACCTGTTGTACTGTATGTAAGAGTCTTTTCTTTTTTTTTTTTTTTTTTTTTTGAATGGTGGATTCTGAATTTTCTGGAAATCTTCATGCTTTTCCAGATTTCCTGAAATGCTGTCTGTTTTGGTTCTGCGCATAGTAAGGGTTTTTTTTTCAAACTGAGGTTATTAAAACAGAAATACAGAATCAAAGACTGGTTTGGATTGGAAGGGATCTTTTAAGAAGTCATCCAGTCCAACCTCCTTGCACTAAGCAGGGACACATTCTACTGTATCAGGTTGCTCAGAGCCCCATTCAGTGTCACTTTGAGTGTTTCCAGGATGGGGCATCTACCACCTATTTGGAAAACCTGTTTTAGTGTTTCATAATCCTCATTGTAAAAAATGTCTTCCTTATATCTAGTCTAAATCTACCCTTTTTAAGTTTAAAACCATTACCCCCTGTCCTGCTGCAACAGGCCTTGCTAAAAAGATTATCCCCATCTTTCTTATTTCCTTTGAGTAGTAAAAGGCCACGGTAAGGTCTCCCTGGAGCCTTCTCTTCTCCAGGCTCAACAGCCCCAGCTCTCTCAGCCTGTCATCACAGGAGAGGTGCTCTGGTCCTTTGACCATTTTTGTGGCCCTCCTCTGGACGTGCTCCAATAGGTCCATGTGTTTCTCTGCTAAGGGCTCCAGGGCTGGATGCAGTACTCCAGGGCTGGATGCAGTACTTCAGGTGGAGTCTCACAAGAACAGAGCAGAGGGGCAGAATCACCTCCCTCAACCTGCTCACCATGCTTATTTTGGTGCAGCCCAGGATATGGTTGCCCTTCTGGGCTGTGGGCTTACATTGCCGGCTCATGTCCAGTTTTTTATCCGCCAGTTCCCCCAAGTCCTTCTCTGCTGGGCTGCTCTCAATCCCTTCATCTCCCAGCCTTTATTGATACCAGGGGCTGCCCTGACCCAGAAGCAGGACCTTGCACTTGGCCTTGTTGAACCTCATAAAGTTCACACAGGTCCAGTTCTCCAGCTTGTCCAGGTCCCTCTGCATGGCATCCCATCCCTTAGCTATGTCAGCTGCACCACTCAGCTTGGTGTCATCTGCAAACTTGCTGAGGGTGCACTTGATCCTATTGTCTTTGTCATTGATGAAGATATTAAGCAGCACTCATCCCTCCCATCATGGACCCCTGAGGGACACCACTCACGGTTCCATCATGGACCTCCCTCTGGACATTGAGCCATTAACCACTACACTCTGGATGTCACCATCCAGCCAATTCCTTATCCACCAAATAGTCCACCCGTCAAATACATATCTCTCCAAAACAGAGAGAAGGATGTTGTGGGGGACTGTGTCAAAGGGCTTACAGAATTCTGGATAGATGACATCTGTACTCTTCCCATGTGCACAGCAATATAGCTTTGTTTGCTCTCATTCCAATAAGTACTCAATAAATCTCATATAATGCATTGTATGTAATACTTAGAGAAGTAAAATCAGGGGAGAGCTATCTAGTTAAGTCTGTATTTGATATTCAGAAGAAAATTAGACTTGGCTGAAAATATGCTTACAAAGAATTTAAGACTTTCTGATCTGTTTATTTTAATAGGCGGAATGATCCCAGAGGCTGTGTAATTGCACCAAAACCTTCCTAACCTTTTGCATGTTAAGGTTTTATAATAGCTAACCATAACAATCAAGATAAGACGAAGTTAGTGACCTGGAAATGACTCAGGGGGACACACACTGCGGTAGGGGATGAAACACAAAGATCTTCCTTTGCATGCTTAATATTACAATATAATAAACCCTGCAGTTGCCAGGGTTTGGTATAATTCTGTAATATTGCTAACTCTATCAAAATGAAGACGCCCAAACCATTTAATTTGAAAACTTTATCTCCATTCCTATGTAGCAAAATCTATAGCAGAGAGGAACATTTGAGAGTCAGAGTCTTATCTTAGCCTTATTAAAGACATGAATGTGGCAAAAGATAATAGCAGCTCCACAAATTAATGCTTCATATGTCTTGGAAACCTAGCTGGAATTTCAGACAGCTCAACAATACACTATTCAGTAGGAAAGTATACTTCTTATTGTTGTTCAAAACAAACAAACAAAAATCTTACAGACTTGAGGTTTACCTGGGAGATCTTGAACTCAACCAAGACATCAATCTATAGCAAAACTGACACTTCAGGTAACACAAAATGAAGTGAATAACCCCTAGCACTCACTCTGCTGTCTATGAAGGAGACTTACTGCACACAAAACACATCTCTATTTATCTTTAACATGTACAGAATAAAAGCAATATGTAAATGATGTATTGTCAAATTATAGGCTGCTAAATTCCGTAACTATTATGTTGTGTGCTGTGTCCAATCTTTCACTTCTAAACATTTAGCATCATCCATAATAATTTACTTTATTATTATTTGAAAGGTGATCATCCTCAGGGCAGGGTGTGTCTCACTAATGACATATATAATGCAACGTTGAAAGAAGGTAGGAATATTTTGGTATTCTTGAAGCACAGCTGGATCTGTCCTGTGACCAGACTTGCAGGAATCTCATGAAGGAGTTAACCCAACTTAAACAGTCTGTTCTGTTCAGGCTTTCTAATACAATCTTCATGAAGTTGCTCAAGCAAGTCTTCCTAGTGTGCGCTAACAAGCATATTACATTTTCTGTTTTTAAATAGTTCCCATGGTATTTTAAAAGCCTTAAGTTCCAAGATTTTGAACTTGAAATATCCTAGTTCTTCATATTTTTGGTTTTCATAGATCTGAATCCAGACGGAACTTTTTTGAAGTTAAATTAACTTTTAGAGAACTTAAGGTTTTTCGAATGGCTTAATATGCTACGGAGAAAATTTAAGTCTGTGCTTTTTAGGGTTTTTTTTTTTGTTGGTTTTTTTTTCCAGGACTGGTGGTGCTGGAGAGTTGTTTTGCTTTGAGTACTATCATGTGGATTTTTGTCCCCTGCTATGTACCTATGTTGAATATTTTTGGTACTTAAAAATCCTACAAGCTAATCAGAAATCTACAAAGTCCATATGAAGTAATAAAATAACAGTATCTAGGAAACCCTGATCATCCAAGACCTCTAAAAACCATATAAATGTCAATGGAAAGACTACTATTGATCCTAGTTAATTTTTATTATTTGGATTAAACAGTTTTCACAATTTTACTGTTTGCTAAACAGTTGCTGTAGTTTTATATGTCATAATGTAATTCTAGGATATTGTGCAAATACTCTACATAGAGTAATTATCTCCTTGGCTTTTGTTTAATACTTCTGAGAATTAATTGTTTTAACTTCCTTATTTTCTTCTCCGTATTTTTATAGGTTGCTTGCTCACCTTTAATGAAATAGACTTTATTATGCATTTAACCTAAATGTTTATTCAAGCAGATGTACATAATTATAAGTGAGAGCAAACAGCTGCATTTTCTTATTTTTTGACACCTTTACGTCCTTCAAATATAATTTTTCTATTGCATTTGAATGTTGATTTTAGTATAGAAAACCATTCAAGTTTATTCACTATAGAGTGGCTATACCATTAGTATAGTTATAAATGGTGTTGCCTGAATTTTGTGAACTTACGCTGTCATATAGTAATGCTCAAACTAAACCTGTATAATACACCTATCATCTACTGATAAAATTGAGTTTATCCATTTCATTCCAGTTGTAGTTGTGGAAACATCTCAAAGAATAAAGTAGGAAAATAATTAGTAGAAAAAGAAGTATTTTGGACAGAATATGTAAAACTCCATAATGATTTTTGGGCCTAGGGGAGCAATCAGGAGTCCAGGAAAGTAGATCAGTGCAAAAAGAAAAACTGTTAGGGCATGGAAAGCAATTAGGAACTTGGATACAAATGTTGCAGCCCGGGGAAGAACATTTGTCTTTCATGGTGGATTAAAACAACTTCAGCCCTTCACTCACTTCCATGTTGTGTTTGTGAATGTGGAAACTGATTGCAATCACAAACAAAATATACTGTGTTACTGAAATTAAATATTTAGGGTAGTTAGAAACAATAATAATACACAGTATAATATAAAATGTGAAGTTTCTTATAGTTGTTTTTGAGTGTCTTGTAATTTTTTCTCCTGTATCTACATTGCAAGAGTACTCTCTCCTCTGTTACATTTGTTTTGCAGGTAAAATAAGCCTTTCTGTTATGGTATCTATTTAGAAAATATCACTAATCATGAAGGCAAAAATTAAATATGTATTGTCAGCTTGCTTGATTTGGGGTTTATTTTGGTAACTAATTGTAAAGTGCTTTATAAATATCAGCATGTTAATTATGGGCATCTGGGCCTGCCAATTGGCGTGCTTTGCGGAGTTTATTCACCTTCTCAAAAGAATTAAAAAAAATGTTTTTGTATTAATAAAATCTGCATAAAGCTGTGTCCCTCTATTGAAAATAAAGCATTGATTTTTATTAAGGAAGTGGCACTAGGTTGCTTTAAACTGTATGCTTTAAGTTGTATTCCTAAATATCCCGTCTCGTTCAGAGGGACTGTCTGAACAAACAAAACAGATTTCAAAAGCTATTTCCTGATTTGTTGGACGGTGAATATAACAGTGCAGTTGAAAGAACTCAAGTAATGGTTTTGCTGTATTTCTAAGTATCATGACCAAGAGTCTAAAGTATTGCTACTGATGAAAAATTAGAGCAATCTAAACTGATTTGCAGTGCAGAACTCTTACAGTCTGCTTCCTGAAAATTTGGTCTGTGTTATTTCAGCCTGAAACACCAAAATCGATAATCAGTTTTAGAAATCATGATCATGTCTAAAAGTAAGAAAAAAAAACCCCAGAGAATTCAAGGTTCACAAGACAGTTGAGGTTTAGGCAGAATTTTTGGTCAATTTAGTAATGGTCCTGAAATTTTGAATTAAATGTAGATTGGAGATCAAAATGAGAATTCTGTCTTAAAGAGTAAATAAATCTTTCTTACAGCATTTTGAGCGCAATTAAGTCTAAACATAGATGAAGTTATTTACTAACAATACTATTATTTTGAAGTAATTTTAAATTATTTAAGTAAGTCCCTAAACAAGCTACAGACTGATACAGGGAACATGATCGCCTCGTATTTTCTTGTGTCATTTTGTTTTCACTTAGATTAGAGCATGCTATTCTACAATAAGTTGAAAAGACTGCATTTGGTATTTAGTGACCATTTAATCAAATTTGGAAGTAAGAGGAGTCTGTAAGACCCTTAGCTAACACACTGAGATTTTTTCTGCAATATTTCTCAATAGTTCTGTGCTGAAAAGTAAAGATTAAAAAATGGAAAGCATTAGAAATCCTGCAGTACTTGGGTAATAAAACCCCTTTTCTTCTGAAAAGTAAAGTTAAAAATACACTGCTGCATCAGTAGGGCGCTATCTAGGTTAAGATTCATCTTAGCTGCCTTGAGTCATCTCAAGTTTACAGGTCTAACCTACATTCTTCAACAGAAAGAGGCAGATGCTTCTGAAAAGGCTATTTTTCACACTTTGAGAAACAGGAATTCCAAAGCCAGTTGTCATTCGATGTTGGAGCTGTTGTTAGGACTCCCAGGTTCTTCCCCTCCAGGGCCTACACCCTCATGCCCACATGCCCTTAGGTCCAGTGCCAGACTCTGGCCAGCTCTGACATGGGTACAGCTGGCCCAGCTGGCTCGGAGTAGGCAGCATGAGACAGCTGTGTTGGGAAACAGAGCTGTGAGCTTGGACCCTTGCCCTTGGTCTTTTCCTAAAATATGCTGTAGGTAGGACTGTGCTTAAGCCTTTACTTTGCTGATGCTGACCTCACCTTGCAGACTTGATGTTAGATGTGCCTCATCACTGTGGATTTGTCTAGGGATTACGCTGCTGTAATTTACCCTAAATCCGTGCACTTTAGCATCATGATATACAAAAGTCTATTTCATCAAAATCTTAACTACAGTTCTGTACCTGATTAATGGATATGAAAGTAGTTGGTTTCCATTCAAATTTAATTTGGCCTCCTGTCTTTATTACAAAGCTTTATGATAGTGTGCTATAACACTTTTAGTATTTAAAAAACCCCAACCAACCAATCAAAAAAAAACCCCAGTGCTACTCTTGAGGTTATTGTCAAAAAGCTGCTTGGGATTTGCAAGATCCAGTTCTTTAGTTCAAGTTCACCACTATTTTTCAAGTTCTTAAAGGAACGAATAAATTGTAAAGTGCTTTCTGGAGCTTAAGCACTGCTATACACCATCTTTATGTCTCCATGGAAAGCTAGCAATCACAGATCCTTAATATCTTTTTTTTTCCTTCAATGGGATTGTTGTCCCTTATAGTGCAGGATAAAGGATGGGTGCCTAGTATGGCTGGCTTCCCTTACGAGGGCGCTGTGTAGCAGGGGGCTTTCTGTGCTCTCTGTTGTATATTCATCTCAGGGAGGAGGAGGCCTGTTGCTCTTAATTAGCAAGAACAGACAATACTTTCTATATACCCTAACTTGAGAACAGAAAGAGTCCATTTCATGTGAATGCTTTTTTTTTTTTTTTTTTTTTTTTCCTCCCTACTTTTTTTTTTAAGTCTTTCAGCTATGTCAGGGTCTCTACCAAAGTTGCTATAAAGGAATAAGGCTTTGAAATGCTCTAAGAATTCTGGTACTGCTTTTAATAAATGAAAATAGCTATCAGTAATGTATTAGTGGATTATAGGACTTTGAAATCACTGCACCCAAACTGTGATGAATCACAGTATGAAGTGAGGATAAATGTGCTGAAAAACACAGTGAGAGTCTGTTTGCCCCTGCCATGTTAACTTCGACCCAAAACAGTGGTTTAGAAACATGCAACTCCTTATCTTCATTTTCAAGATATACTATGGAAAGGAGGTTATGAGTCACCTAATCTAAGACTTCATTGCAATGAGCAACTGTGTCCTCTGATACTGTTCATAAATTGATCAAATTCACTTTATAGCTTTAGTCCTGAAACCTTTCTATTATGTATACTTGTTTAAAGTCTCTTTCCAGCTGTAGATTAACTGTATGTAGTACATCTCTTTGTGCACTAAGTATAGCAATGAGAGTGCTAGCAATTAACTCCTTTATGTGGCAATAACAATCAGCAAAGAGAGAAACTACGGAAGAGGAGGATGCTTCCCTGTTTGTGCCAGAATCCGATTACCTCTCAAGTTCATGGCAAACTCCATAGAAATAGAATTGGGATGTATTTTCTCTTTCATTCTAATTCATTCATCGGAAGGGATTTGCTTGATGCTGATTTGCACATATTGAAGCAAGTTCTCATATAGACAGAACACTTTATTTTTTACACTTACGAAAAGAACTTGCCTGCAGAAACACTGCACACAGACCTTTACAAGGAGCTGATTTTTCTCTTATCAGAAGCTTGGTTAAATACTTAAAGTAGTAATTGTCATGACTGATGAATGACCTGTAGCTTTGTGTCATCTACTGGTACTGCATACTACAGTACAGAAACATATTCATATTGATTTCACTATGTCATGTTAGTGACCAGACCCTAAAAAAATAATTGTTCTATCCACAGTAACTAATAAAAATTACAAATTAACAATGGAGTGTATTTTCTACATCCTTGAGTATAACTGATTGCCTTCCTATATCCATGATTATTTAATAGAGGAAAGCCATTTACTGAATTTGCTGAAGCAATTTATTAAAAGCAACAAAACTGCATTTTTGTAGGAATGCTGTCTCAATAATAATGTGGAGAGGTCTGTACTAGTACTGAAAATGAAACAAAATATTCCACACTGAGCCTATAAAACTGATTTAATCTTGTAGCTTAACTTGGAGAATTATTTTTTGGGGGGGGTACCAGTTCTTACTAAACACAAAGTTAATATAATGAATGAGGGTTGGGTGGCATTAAAAGCTGTTGTGTTGTTCTTGGCTTAATCATTATTAGTTATAGAAAAAACAATGACAAGAAAGAAAAATAAAATCAGTTCAGAAATTACTGGACTTCAGATTATCAAAACCAATATTTTCAAACCGGGGGTGGGGGGATAAAATAAAAAGCTGGAGAGGAATTAAGGATATGAGACCATTGTAAGGAATATGAATGTTGTAGATTACCCTGGGTTATCCCACTCTATAAAACTGATTTTCATCTCCCTATCTATAAGGATTTCAGAAAAAAAATAAATCTGAAAAGACTCATGAGTTGTTTCTTTACGCTGAAGAATATCAAATCCCTCAGACAGAATAGTACCTTTTCCCCCAAACCTACCTTACACTACCATCAGTGAAGTTAGACATCTCCTGCTTAACTTGTCAACAGTGGCACAGACTGTAGAAGCTGCTTGATCATGATGACAAAGCAAATGCACTTGGATGTAAAGAACATCCAAGTTATGATCTTTTTCATTTTGCAAGATCTCCTGCCAACTCTAAAAAAAATTTGACACCTTGGAAAAAATTTGCTAATACTAAAAAGATGAAATAATGTAGTAACTCATTTTCTCTGTTAATGCAAATCAGATCTCTTCCCAGGATATTTGTGATGTCATTCTTCACCCAGCATAGGTCTGACCAAAAGCATGTGGGCTATTTTAGGTGCTGAAAGGGGAACTGAGGGCAGAGAGATTTATTGCAGGTTCAAAGGTAGAACCCCAGGAAATTAATTCAGAATAGAAGAAATACATATTAAGTACAGTCAGTTCTCTTGTTTCAAACATCAATTAGAGATTTAATATTTTCCCTAGGGATTGAAGTAGTTTTGGTTTGGGTTCACTGATCTACTGAAATTGTGTACAGTTATCTAGTACCTGATGAGTAAACAGTTAAATGGAGGTATCTTCTATAATTTGTTCTGACTTCAGCAAGTAAATAGGAAACACAAGTAAATGTGACCTGTTAGTTTAGTGTTTAGATTAATAAACATAACATAAAAATTAATACAGAGTTAGGTTTGAATGTTTAATATTTAGATTTCTAGCTTTTCTCATTTAATCAAGGAGAAGTAAATATGCTGGAACAACAAAAACTACATCAAAAATGTGGACTAAGAAGTCATTAAAATACTTTTGAAAAATTACAGTACATTTTCCTAATGTCTAAATTTGACAGTTATAATTGCCACAGAAGTTAAGCTTCATTACACAAAACTGTAATTTTGACTATGTGTGGGCCCTTCTGTATTTCAGCATTGAAATAAAATTCACACAGGTGTCATTCAGCACTTTAGAATCAAATTAAAAGTATATGTGTGAGGCAGTTATATCTCTTTAGCCACCTATGGTTGTAACGAATAATTTTTGATGTTTTAGAGTTTTAGATGAAAGATTTGTAGTAGACGTGCTGGATATTTTCTTTAAGAATACTTTATCACTATATTAATACAATATTTGAGAGTTGAATTTGTTTTATATTTAATATAAATTAAGTTCTCTAATAACATACCCATATAAATGTGTGTACTCTCTGAACGGATATTTAAAAAAAATTAATGAAGCAAATTACTGGCTTATTAGTCTGGCTTCTTAGTTGCTCATTTCTAAGAAGAAAGCCATTAGCATGTGTGTAAGTTCTTGGAAAAGTTGTATTCTGTGAGATAAGAAATTAAAAAATATGCATTCTACTCATCTGCTGTAGTTGCACATTTCAGAAAAAAAAAAAAGGTGACTATATTGTGATTTGACAAAGAAACCTGCATAGTAAGAGGGCTTTTTTTCCAAACAATATTTTGCCTTTACAAGACTATTTTCACAGAGAGAAGTAGTAATTTGACAGCATGAAGTATCAATGAGCTTGAATGCTCTGTGAGAAATATTAGAAGTAGCATTCTAAGAAAGTACTCTGAAACACCTGAAATCTCATTTTCTGGGGAAAAAAACCCCAACCTTACTTCTTGCATTTCTAAACCTCATTGTGGTAAGAGGAAACTCCAATATATTTACTCAAATCACAGGAGTAGAGACAAAGCTATTTCAGGTCCACAAGGAGAAGAATGCATTTTAGTAGATGGTACATACATCTCGCCAAAATATGAGCTCTGTCCCTTCTTACCTTTTCTAGTAATGTAGATTAATAGGATAGGTAGAGATTATGTTGGTTTTCTGGGTTTGTTTTTGTTCTTTATTTTTTTTTTTTCCCAAGGATATTATTTTACTTAATCTGCAATTTACAAATTTATGGCTTTTTCCCATCAGTTGTCTTATACTACCAAAGAGTAAGACAAGGAAGAACTGATTCTGCTTTTGATGATTAATAACCTGACTGGAATGACGATTGCTTATGTTTAGTGTTAAGTGAGAGTTGCACCAAGTACACAGTATTTAGATATCTTCTGGATATCTTTGCTATAAAGTGTAAGGTTGCCTGAAATATTGTTTTGATCCCCGAACCAGTTATCAGAACTTCATGTTTGTCTCTTTTAAAAAGACTTCTACGATTGGATGTTTTTATTATCCACATTAATGTCAAATTCTGTTGTTGAATATTCTTTGCCTGAAGACTACCTGTGAGTTCTACAGATTAATAATTAAACTTATAATTTATCCTTTCTGGACTTTCTAACTCCGGGGTATTTCAGTGGAAATACCCTGTAGCAGATTCTGGAGAGGGCTGCTGCCATGATGTGTAAGTGTGACATTATGACATCTTCTCTGTAATTTTTCGTGTAATTTTTCATGCATTCTAATATGCTAGTTGCTTTCTTAACCTTATTCAAATACAGGCAAATCTTTATTATTTCTCATCTTCCTAATCAGTTAATTTAGATGCCTTTAAAGTGTGTTAGTAGACTAAAGTTTTCCTCCAATAATTTGCAGTAGACTTTGCATCAGTGTCTGTGATTTTGTAACAAAAAAACTGAACTAACATGTTGCATAAATCTGGGGGAAATTCCCAAATCAGTATGTTGGCTTCTCTGATCTGTATGTGCTGTAAAGCTGTATGTCATACTACAAGCATTTTAAATAATTTAAAAGGAAGGCAATATTCCAGTAAAAAAAAGCATTGGATGAAGAAGTTGGGTTGTTGGGTTTGTTTTTTTTTTAAAAAAAGTACTCTATGGGTGCTGCCAAATACAAGCTTGTATTCTATATCCTATGATAAAATCCATGTAGGTTTTTAACTTTGTAATAAATAACAAAAGACACTATTGATATTCTTTGAGTAATGAACCCATTTTGAGATCAGTGTTGGTAAAATACCATACTAAATGTTCAGTGCTGCTTTTCACGTAGACCACCTACGTAAAACACCTATAGCTATTTCATCATTTGGAAATAATCACAACTATCTGAATTCTGTGGACCAATATATGACATGCTTTAAGATGTTAATGCTAGGATACTTGTGATACATATTAGTAAATACAGATGATTACATTTAGGTCTGTTGAACTATTTATTTTTCTTCCAGCAGTGAAGGTTTCAGCTTCTGGAACTAAGTCTTTCTCCCTTTTTCCACCTCAAAGTGTTCAGATTTAGGTGGCTTTCAAAAAGGGAATACTTTGAAAACAGTTTCTGCTGAAGTATTTTCACAATCAGCGTTCTTGCAGACTTCATGTATACAAGGCAATTGATTCTCTAATGTGAAATTAATTAAACCTGCTACATCTACTTCATTTAGACAGTGAAAACATAAAAAGAAAAAATACATATAGAACTCTTAGTTATTTCAGTGTTACTTGAAGATTAATTCAGTTTTATTGTGATTTATATTTTCTTTCCAGTGTTTAAGTACATGTATTCTTTCTCAGATTAATGTGAAGTCAAGATATTAATACAAAAAGCCTGAGTTTGACTCGACAAATGATAACATTTTAGGCAAGAATGTATACCTTGAGAAAAGTTAGGGATTTTCTCATAGTCTAAGCACTAATTGCCAAAACATATTTATTTTTAATTTTAGATTGATTTATGCTTACTCAAACTTTCCTTGTGACTATATATAGCCCAGTGTACATATGTTCCCTGCAGAATCCTGATCAGGCAAGTATATTTTAAAGGCAAAAATTGCCCATCCTTAAAGAAGACTCTACATGTCATGGAGACAACCACTTTTGCAGCTAATTAAAAAACTTCATAGGGATATATTATAAAAAGAACAAAATTCCTGTGATGACAGAGCATTGCACTAATATATCACACCTGAAACTAATGATTAACTCCATACTTTATTGGATAATTTTAATGAATTTTAGTATAGCTTCAAGACATAACACATACAGTCATTTTCAGATTTCTCATTTTTATAGCCATCAGCAGACTATATCTTAATGGCATTTTGAAAAAGAACGATAAAGGAGTTATAAGAGTGTCTGAAATGGATTTCCTCACTCACATGCTGTGGTATATGTAACTCTGGAGTCTAAAGAATGTATATAGCACAAAAAAAAAAAAAAAAAGTCAAATGTCCATGAGTCACGTCCTACATGATACCAGGACTTAAACAATAAGATGGAGTGTTGCACAGATGCATGTTTGGCTATATAATGCAATTTAGCCTTAACAGGCTTTATTAGCTTAAACAGATTATTTTGAGTATTAAGCCATGAGTAAACTTAAAACATGAGTATTTTTGTTCCTTTTGTGAAGTTAACATGGGTGTTCAAAGCATATGCAGATGATACCCACATTCCATTAACCAGCCTTTTTGTCAGTTTTGCACTTCTCACCATAAAATCTCCTAATTAAAAACTTCTAGATTTTCATCATCTGACCTTTTCTTCTTATCACAGCACAGTTTAAACTCTGAGCACAATGAATCTGTGGGGCTTTTTGAGTTTAGAGTCTGTTGGTTGGTTGGGTTTTTTTCCCCAGCAACTGAATTCTGTATTTTGGGAGAAAACAATAGCTGTCTGCTCCCCATTCTCACTGATACAGTATTATACTTATTTGTCACAATAACAAATTTCAGTTTGGCGTACTTCAATCATGTCTTGCCAAAGCTTTATATATGTACACTGAGCTATTAACATTAAAAAAATATCAGAATGAACAGTCTTCTAAGAAGCATGAAAACACTTGTCTGGTTCCCCAGAATTATCTATCTTTAAAATTTTTAAGATAAGTAGTGTGTGCTTTTGAAGTAATGTTATTTATCACTCGAGAACATCAGATGTATTCTGTCTCTGCTGCATTCTCTAGATTCAGCTTATGCAAGGGAGCTCAAGGAGGTTATGTCAGCACAAATGCTGCAGTCTATCTCTTGGCACTTGGTCAAAACTGTGGGTTTTTGTGTTTTTATTAAAACTTTCTTTCATATACCAGTAAAAAGAAGCAGTATCAATGGAGAAATATAGTAATAATCAGAAGAAAACCTTTTAGATTATTATTGATGTATTCTTTGAAGCAGAACAGACAAATCAGTGGGAAACAACTCATAAAGTTCATGTTGCGAATGATAAAGTGATTGAATCAATCAGTGCTGCATTTTAAATAGAGTGTGACAAATTATTTTATATTCAAGTGGCTATAGACTCACCTATGTGTATGTTATTCAAATGGCAGAAGGCTGCTAACTCAATTTCTTCCTATCTTCCCTCTAGTCTTCCTACCCCTTTTAAATTTAAAGACAATGTGCCTGGGTTTTGCTCTCCAACAGCTGCAGTAGTTTTGAACCTTATTTTAATATACTGGTCCATAAAATCTCACAGTTTTGAATTAAGCTCTGTGAAATGTCATCTGGCATTCACAGCAACCTTGACTTGGTTACATTCTAAATTGGACAATGTTTACAAAAATCCCCTTTAGTTGTGTGATTTACCTGTCCATCAAGGGAATAGCCTGCCTTATAGCTACTCTTGAAGATGGAAAGGTAAGAAGCACAACTGTCCTCCTACCCCTATTAAAAATGTATGAATATAAACTTGATGGGAACCGGAAACTGAAAAGGGAGTCACTGTTCTCTTCCCAGCCTGTGATCAACATAGTGGCTGCAGGGCTATGTTAAGACTTCTACAGCATCTCCACAGCATGAGCAGGAGGTTATTCTTTTCTCATGGTCTCCTTGTTAAAAAGAATAGAATGTCTTTGTGAGTTGGATTCAGAAACTAACCATTGCTTCCATAAAGAAGTTGAGGGTAGGCATTTTGCCATCCTTTATGAGACTACTTTCCTCAATCAATTTTTCTTCTTAATTCACAAGTTTGACATAAGTGTAGAAATGAAATTCCATCACTGTTTAGAAAACCTTAGGAAAACAACTGATATTATGAATTAGCATAGCATTCATCTATTACAGATTACACTTATTAGTAATTGTCATTTACTTGGTATTAAGCTTGTGTTGATACAGAAAAACTGAAAAAGTCTATTTCAGAAGGATCTGATGATGCCAAGTGAATGTGGGATAAAATGTCAATTGAAAAAACAAACAAACAAACAAAAAAAACCCCAGAAGACAAGAACAACAAAAACGATAATTCAACTGGGGGAAAACCAAGTATAATTTTAGATACATAACAGGCATTAAAGGTATTGACTCTTAGGAAGGTATCTTACAGTCTTTGTGAATAGAGTTATGATAATAGTAATTTAATATTTAAGGTAGTTGTGGTTAGGCAAATAAAAAGTTATGATCCATGGAAACATGGAAAATATAATCAGCTACATAATCCAAGTATGGAATCGTGCATTCCTGGTCACTGAATTCTAAAATTATACAAAAGAACTAAGGAAACTGCAGAGACTCCTCAACTGATTAAGTAGCCAAAGAGCTAATGTAACATATTTTTGTTTACCTAAGTACAGGGCTATCTGAATATCTTTTAAAAATGTAGAAAAGGTCAAGTTTGAACATCAGCAAAAGAAAATAAGTATCAGTAAGGATATAGAGGAGGCAAGCAGACAAGTCTTGTGTGGAGTAAAATAGTTTGGGAAAATGTGAATAAAGACAGATGCTCTGTGGAAACTTTGTTATTTATGAAAGTTTTATTTTCTTTCAGTGTTGTAAAATTGACTTAAGGCTTTTTCCTGTGTGTATACTAACTCTCAGTTGGATATTTTTAAAATGCATGAATCCCAAAAGTTTGCAGTGTTTATTTTGGTACCTTTTTTTCTGAACAGTGACCTCCAATTTATTCTTGTTTGTCTCTATTTCTGCTTCCTCAACTAACACAGATCTAGTGCCTATTAAAACAAACTAAATGAATCAAATCTGGTTTACCTCTGATTTTCTGAATCTCACTCTAATTCTTTCTAGTTAACTACCTAAGTATTTTTGTTAAGTTATTAGTTATTCAGCTGTAAAATTCTATTTGTTCTGATGCAAGACCTTCCCCAGTGTTAAAACAGTTTGATCAGAACATGCTAGTAATTAGACAGCAGATAGAGAGGTACCACGAGGTCTAGCCACACTGTCCGAATTTGAGGCACCTATTTTAAGTGTCCTAAACTTAAATGTCTTTTAAAGGCATCATCTCTGCCTTTCATGAGAATTTAGATTCTCAAGTTAAACTCATTCACAGATTACTAATGGTGTTAATACATACATTATAATACATGCACACTCCTTGCCTCATCTGTGTTTAACCACCTATTTAGGAATTTGATGTCTTCAATTTTTGATCCACTCCTATTTTGTTGTGTGTAGAAATACTTTTGTTTTGTTTTATAAAAGCAGTTATGTCCATTCTGTATTGTTACAGTTCATCAGTGAAATAATGAACCCAATTTTTTTTTGCAGGGATTTGATTTTTTTACCTGCTGGATTTCACTTGTTGTGGCAGCAATTATCACTGTCAGACTTAAAACCCTGTGTTTGGTGTGCATATGTGTATGTGTGTGTGTATATATATCCCATGACAAAGGTCACACTCCTGCTGTGTTTGCAAATTGTTCATAAAGAACCATATGATTTTAGCACTTTGTCCTTAAAAAGGCCTCATCTACCAGTTGCATAGGTTACAATAGCTCTTTTTATAGAAGGGTATTTTTTATGTAGGTTGAATTGTGGCTAACCAGACCTCTCTTAATCAATTACGACTAAATCAGTATTGTAGTTTTACAAAACTGACACCTGTCTGAATCTTACTATGAAGTTTTAACCAGGGATATGCAGTCAACCAGGATCAAGTCTCTATGAAGTATAGCTGAGTTATGATTTCAGAGGCCCAGGAGACAATCCTGCTCTGTGTGAGATTGACCACTGAAAACAAACAGGTGTAAAACTTAAGTGACAATTCCACTTTCTTCCTGGGATCTTAGCATACTTGATGATCCTGCTATCAAACAACCTGCATCCCAGTTTGGACATGATTCTGGGATCCTGTTTCTGAGCAGCAAAAAGAAGGAATACTCTCAGTGAGTTCACTGCTTGGCTAATTCTCAGCTTAGCCTGGACAGAAAAGGCCTTGTTTAAACAAGGTGCTAACAGAATATCCTTTCCACATCTTCAAATAGCTTTTGCCTACTGTGAAGTGCTCCCAGCTAATTTCTGGTGCTGTTGACCTAGACTTTATGCCCATCTCTACACTAAGCGATGCCTGTAATTTTGTAAGCAGTGACTCACTGTATTTCCAACAGTGTCAATCTCTGCTGCTCTGCATGATTGCTAGACATTGCCACTGCTATGCTGTCCATCCTGTGTACGCATGCCTGGATGTGTGTGGGTGAGAGAAAGAAGGTTATGGAAAACAATTCTTGATTTGGCCTTGGCAATCCTGGTCCTCAAGATACCCAAAGTGTGTAAAAGAAGGATGTGGCTAATTTTCTGCAGTAATTTTCCTTATCAAAGGCATCCCCCAAGAAAGTGTAGAGGAAAATCCGTGAAGATAAGTGACCCAAATGACCCTTCATGCTTCCATTCTATGCTGTACTCTTGATCTCTTACTTTGCATATTTTGCCTACTATTCTTTGCTGCCAATAGAAGCCAATGATGTTTGAAATTTTGGGCTGTATTCAGAATAATGAAAGAGTAGAAGATCTGAGTGTGAAAATCAGTTGTTTGCCCTGGTTGTTCATAAACAGCATCATAAAGAATGAATTAGTTCTCCTGAACTCTTACAGACTTGCTTCCTTTTGACTAGTACATCTCTACCACAGTATCAGTTCTGTTGGTGGAAGGGTGAGAAGCATATATTTTCCCCTTACTTTAAGCTTCATACTTCTTATATTTATGACAGAAACGTTTTCATAGCGTTCTATGATTTTACTGCATGGTACTTTTAATTTTTAAAAAAAGCAAAAAGTATAGTTCTGACCAGCTAGATAACACAGGCCACAGAATCTTTCTGAGTTCTGTTTGAACTAAGGTGTTGATATTAGCATTTGAACATGAGCATTTAGTGAAAAATTAAATCACAGAATATCTCAAGTTGGAAGGGACCCATAAGGAATCGTTGAGTCCAACTCCCCATCTTGATCTCAGTCTTGACCTAAAAATTACCAGTACTGGATATACTGCCAGGTAGCTTTCAATGCACATGTCACTGTTCTTGGATGCCATCCTCCCTACCTTAAATGATCCAGTCCCTGTTTTCCTTATTTGGAGCCACGTAATTCTTTTGGTAATCCCTATCTTAGAATACTTTCTAAAGTTTTCTTCTAAATTGCTGCAATCTCTTCAACACACTTCAAAACTGTCTTTTAAAATCATCAGTGTACTTGTTTTACAAAGATGGCATGCACATTTACTTCCCTTGCAAATAGTACATAATTAAAAAACATAATTATTATTATTTTTCTTGGATGTCCAAGCTGGGTCTTATCTGGATAAAATAAGCAACAAACAACCCCACCCCCTGATATTCCTGTTGTTTCTGTTGTCTAAAGGGAGACTTTTTCTACGGCTCTCATTTTGTAACTTCAAAATGGGTATATTCAACTGATGGAAAAATATAATTACTGTCCTTAAGATAATTTATCACCAAACTACATTTGTGACATCAGTCATTATGAGGTCTAATGCATGTAATTGGCAAATGTGTTTGCGTCTCATACTTTATTCTAATTGACATCTACCATATTGCTGCTGACAGCTTTTCAGCCCAGATGAATGCTGTTTGCCAAGAGCTATTACTACTTTGCTGAGGTAGTCATACATGGATACATTATAGGGAAGATAGAGTAAAAATTCACTACATTTTTTTACTTCTCAGGTGCCTGGGTTCAGTAGTTCTGAACAGCAAAGCTTTGACATGCATCAGATAGATTCTTGACAGTGTGACGATATGTCACTTCTGAGGGTTTGTACAGTACACCAAAAGAGGGCCACTGAAATACAGAAAGGCTACTGTGTGCTTTGAAGCACTGAATATAATTCATGCAAGATGAAACTTTATAAATTAAATAATTGAAGAAAAATGTTTTACTAAAGAAACTACCATTAGGCATTTTCTCTTTTGTAATAAGATTACTTTTTTGGCATCAGTACTCATGCAAGAGGAGAATGAAAATTAATTTTATGAGTTAGTGAAGGCTATAAGAGACTTTGTAGAGACATTAAATAGTCAGCATACCTACTAGAGTGACACCCTGTCAAATCATAAATAGTGGGCTGTCATTCTCAGTGGACTAAATCATGATGTGCTGTTACTCATATGTAAACATCTTGGGTAATAAAGATAAAATAATTGTAGCTCTAGTGAGATAAGGATATTTATATTTGGTATCTTGGTTATAATTGATTCAATGAAAAGTCTCTGGGGGAAAAGAAAAGTTAGTGAACACAGTATTACTGTATTAAAGTGGTTGCACAGTTCAGATACAATAGATATATTGAAAGTGTAAATCACATTCAGTTGACACAATATAATGAACATTAAAACATGAAAGCTACACATTTAGCCAGTTTTTATAGACATTTCTGTCTAAAAAAGAAAATAAAGCCTTCGTTATCATCATTTGCGGTATTTTTTTCTATATATGAAGGCATATTTTCTCCTTCTGCCAGAGGTCCTTGAAATTTCTTGAATATTGAAGACTACACATGGTAAAAATCAGACCAAATTTTAAAGTTAGATTAAAGCAAAGTCTTATCTCAGAAGTTGAATGTGCTATTAGATTCAAGTGTATCTTAAGTTGCTGATTTCTGTGTCCTTCTTTGCCACTTCCATTAATAAAAAGCTTCCCTTTTAAAAAATAAAATTTCATTTCCTTTTTTTATACACCTTACAGGTTCAGTAACTAAAAGCCAGCCGAGAGCATTGTACTTGAAATACATGGCCCATGGTAGACAGACTGTTCTGGGTTCATTCACTCATATCTGGATTTTATTAAAAAGCTACAGTTTACAAGGGAAAGAAATGGCTAGAAACTGTCCTCCTTTTTTTTTCATAAAAGAAGAACTAATTTAGAGAAACAATTTTAGTTTTAGTAAGATCTAAGTGTCTACAAGTAAGTAGTGTTCAAACTTTTCTGAGTGTTGGGTAGGAAGCCTCTTTCACATGTTCTTTTCTCATACCATGCTTATAATAAGATATTGATTAAATTGTTATTGCTCTAACTCCCTTCCTAGGCAGCATGAATTGCATCATGTACTATTTATGGCTTCATAACAACTTACAACGTACATATTGTTTAAAGAATTATCTATATAATATTTTCGTAATATCCAAGTGTGAGATATGTGGGCTTCCACAGTCCAGGTATATATAACATATTAATAATAAAAGTATCAAATTTAGTGCAATTTCTTTCTTCCTTTTGGCAATTTCAGAGTCAAGTTTTTAAAACTTCTTGCTATCAAAGCCACATTTTCAGAAAGAATGACATTTAGTTATGCAGCAGTGAAGACTTATGATTATATTCTTAATAAATAAAGTAATTTTAATATTTTCAAACAGCAAGCTAACATCCTAGTTTTCATCTTAAGATGACTTTTTTTTTTTTCAGTCTCATGCTTCTTCACAATCATTTTCTCAGAGTTCTTATTGGAAATAAGCTTCATATTTTTAAGAAAGTAATTGAACATCATTTTTCTGTGGCTGTTTTCTATAGCATACACTGTACATGAGAGCTGCGGTTATACTTGTAGAAAACAAAACAATGTCTTCAATATTTAGAAGACAGAAAATGATAGCAACAATAAATATTATGATCTCATTTATGTAAAACTCTGAAAATGTGTTACTTACATTGTAGATGATACATCCATTACTGACCAACATGCATCTGAAGGTTGCCTTAATTATCTACACAGAAAATAATGGAAAAAAAGTGTGAGAAATCAAAGTAGACATTTCTAAGAAATCTAAGCAATTTTTTTTAGCATCGTGCTAGGCAATATACTGGAATTATTCACAAAGTTTAAATGACACAGAGTTCTTGTACTTTGCATTGGCTTTTTGGAAAACAACGTCCACCCATACCCTGCATGTGTTTGTTTAAATTAGCAATAGCTATTTTAAAGGAATTTAGCTTTCCAGATATTTAAAATATATATAAATAGTCATGTAATTTATTTTTTAACTTTTTCAAATTTTCAAAATCTCTCTCAATGAATACTCATAATTTTAGATTTTATCACAGAATCATTATGTAGGTCAGAAAGGACATTTAGAGGTCATCTAGTCCAACAACCTACTCAAAACAGGTATAATGCCATCAGGATGGTTGTGGCTGTGTTCTTGAACTTTCCCAGAATGGATTCCACCACCTCTCTGGGCAACCTGTTGCCATCACCATGGTAATTTCAGACACCACCCCCTCCCTGAGTATCTAATGGAGATTTCTCATGTTTCCATTTGTGTCTGTTACCTCTTGTCTTATCACTACGCACACCCGACAGGAGTCTGGCATCATCTTCTCTGTCTCTTCTGTTGAAGTAATTCTACATAGCCATAAGGTCTTCCCTCAGCTTTCTCTTCTCTAACCTGAAGAGGCCCAGTTCTCTTAGCCTCCATTCGTACACTATGCTTTCCAGTCTCCTGAACATCTTGTTGGCCTTTTGCTAGTTACTCAGTATGCTGGTATCCTTCATGTAGCAGGGAGCTCAAAACTGGGCATAGTACTCCAGATGTGGTCTTAGAGGTGCCAAGCAGGGGGAAAGGATCATTTTTCTGGGTATGCTGCCTACAGTTTTAGTAATACATACTAGGATGTAGTTGGTCTATGCTGTACAGGCACAACTACTCGCTCATGTCCAACTTCTCCACCAGGACCATTAGAGACAACTTTGCAGAGATGCTTGACAGACAGTTGGCCCCTAGCCTCCCCCCCAACTTTGCTGTGTGGGATGTTTCCATCCCAGGCACAAGGCCTCGCACTTGCTCTTGTTGCACTCCATAAGCTTCTGGTCAGCCCATGTCTCTGGCCTTTTTGGGTTCCTCTAACTAGCAGCCCTTCCAATCTGTGTATTGACGTCTCCTCGAATTCAGTGTCATCCACAGGCTTGCTGAGAATGCTCTCTGTCATCCAGGTTGTTAATGAAGACATGAAGCTACTGGCTGACAGCTGGACTTTGCACCACTGATCACAATTCTCTGAGCCTTGGCAGTCCAGACAGTTTTCCATCCACTTTTTAATCCACTTGTCCAGCCTGTTTCTCATCAATTTTGTGATGAGATTATGGGAGACTGCCAAAGGCCTTGCGAAAATGAAGACACACAACATCCACTGCCTTCCCCACATCTGCAGCTGCCGGTCACCTCACCACAGACAAGGTTGGTCAGCTGCGATTTCCTTGGGCAAGAAACGGCTTCTAAGATCTGATTCGCAACTTTTCCAGGGACAGGGTTAATGCTGACCAGCCTGTAGTATACCCTGGATCCAGCTTTTTGCTTGTCTCAAAGAGGAGTGTGACAGCAACTGCCTTCAAGCCATCACAAACATTTGAAACAGGACAGGCAGCAGCATCCTGGTGACATCTGCCAGCTCCATCAACACCTCTGGGGATGCCTCCCACCTGGGCCCATGAACACATACATGTGGGTTTAGCGATCCACTCCCTCTCCTGTGGGTGCTGCTTCCTGCACACAGACTCTCTTAGGAAGCTCAGGAACCCAAGAGGCTTGAGAAGCCTTTACAGTGAAAACCGAGGAGGGAAAAAGGATATGAAGCACCTCATCTTTTCGTCCATTGCTTGTCACTAGGCCCCCTGCCCCACAGAGCAGCCTCCACGGAGCCTCCTCCTCGCCGCTGGTCTGCAGCTCCACGCAGCCCCGCCGGGTGCTGCCGCTGCCCGATTCCCGCCAGAAGCTGCCTGCGTGCCAGACCCTTCCGCGACCACGGCGGGATCCGCAGCCGGTCCCGGGCTGGCGCAGAGCAGAGCAGAGCAAAGGGAAGTCCGCCCCGCCCCTCCGAGTGCCGCGCTGACCGCCGCGTGGCGCTCGCAGCGGCGCCGCTTCCCTGCTCCTGCGCTTTCTGCAGCGCAGCCGCTGTCGCCCTCCCAGCGCGTGCGGCCGCCCGCGCGCTGTCGGCGGGCTGAGGGGCGGCTGCGGTGTCCCCTCAGCCGTGTGGAGAAGTCTTGGCCTGGCTGCTTCGCTCGCGGAGTTAATCGCCGTGCTCTGGGTGCTGCCGAGGCCGCAAATGCTGCTTGGGCGCTTCTTTTTTTTTTTTTTTTTAGTTTCTGAGGTGTAGGGCTCTCACGGGAAGTAGCGCTGGTTTCACAAGTGTTTTATAGGCCCTGGAACTGTGCTTTTCGTCATTTGAAGGCATTTTTTTTTTCAGCCTTAGACTGCGTAGTTTGGGAGAGACACCTTATGCTGAGGCATAAATTGTGCATAAGGAGTGAGAAGTTCAGAGTGAGGGCCCAGGGAGTGGAGGCAGCTATTGCTCTTGGCGGGAAGAGCAGCCAGGCTGAGGGAGGCTGTGGAACAAAATGTAGCTGATGTCAGAGGTGAGTCTGCAGGTACCGAGCCACCACTTTGTCGTGAAAAGAGAAATAAAAGAGAGTTTTAAAAAGACAAGTCTTAGAGAAGGGTTTGGGGCTTTTTGGGTATGTAGCTTGGTTTTGGTTGTTTGTTCGTGGGGGTTTTTTGTTTGTTTTTTTGGGGGTTTGTTTGTTGTTTGTTTGGTTTGATTTTTTTGCTGGGTTTTTTGTTTGTTTTTTTTTGAGAGGGGGTGTTTGTTTGGGGTTTGTGGTTTTGTTTGCTTTTTGTTTTGTGGGTTGGTTGGTTTTTTTGTGTTTTGTTTGTTTAATTTTTTTGTGTGTGTCTGTAGTATTTTATTTTATTTTATTTTATTTTATTTTATTTTATTTTATTTTATTTTATTTTATTTTTCTATGAGCTTTGTGAGGGATGGTGGTCTAGAAGCCTAGGCATGTGATCCTGGAAGATAAGAAAAATTAAGTGAAAAAGGAGACCGAAATGAACAGATAATTCTCTGACACTATTTGGGTAGATATTCTTTTTCTGGGATACTGTTGTCATGAAAGTAGTAGAATTACAGGGTCAAACCACTTTTCTTGGTGTCATTTTATATGTTAAGGGTGGGGTGTTAAAGAACAGAGAAGCCAAAGAAAGTTTCATGAAAAGCATTAACCTAGTACTCAAAATGAGATACAGATGTTAACACAGTCTTCTCACCAGGGGTAACATATTTCTCATTGTTTTTATATGCCAAAGAGACAACTGTCCCAAAGCCCTGTTTAAGCAGAAGTCTTTGTACAGTGAAGGGGGAGAAAATGGGCTTCAGTGCATTTTTAGACTTAATTTCTTGTGTTAAAATTTTCTTATGCAGTGAACTGTAATTTTGTTCATAAACCTGCAGTAGAAGTATACAGTACATACTAAAGTTTGTAGAAAGTCATAGTCCCTATTTTCCATCCCAATATTAGGATTAATTATTGATAGTTCATGAAATTATTAAAGACATCAAAAGAAGACTCAGAACCAGATTTGTTTAACATAGAAAATGAGAACAATGAGGATAGGTATATATAAAGTTCTTGTGAAAGGAGATCAGCATAAACTGTTTGCTATCTCCAGTTCAGATACAACAAGAAGTAGTGGGTTTTAATTTGCAGCACAGTCTAGATGCAAGAAATAATAAAAAGGTCTTTGTAAAGTAAGAATGGTTACTCCTCGGGTAGATTTTATTTATTTATTTTTTTTATCTGGAGGATAGTCCAGATTTGACTTCGAATGTTTAAAGAGAGATAGAACTGACACTTGTCAGTACTGGTTTAGATGTGAAGCAAGATACAGCTGAACCCTACTTCTTATACCAATACATTTAAACAGGCCTTCTTTATGCCTTATTCCTATCACTTCTTAAGTCATTTTCTATAGTATTCTGCCAAGTATGTAAATGGGAACGAGTGTAAGGAATAGAAGCTACTGTTTCAACTGAAAGACCGCATAAAAATTATGAATTAACTCTACTGTTAGATATGACTATTTATTTAATTTATTCTATATACTGTTGTTGTTCTGCATGCTGAATGGAAACCTGGTGGTGCTGTTTTGGAAGGCTGGACCAGTACCCTTTGTGGTCATTGTGTTTCTTCTCTCAGGCCTCCAGATGGTTGTTTAAGCGTAATGTTAACAGCTTTTGATTCTACTTGCCAGCCTTCAGATTAAAGAACTTTGTAATTGCTTGGGTACTACAGGGTCAAACAAAGACAAAATTTAAGCTTTTGTCTTATGTAATAGGGTAACTGCATATTGATGAATAATGGTACAGGCTTTGCAGTAAATTGTTGCTCAATGTATTCTTATTTCTTTAGTTCTAACCATTTGGTTTATGTTATTTCCTATATTTATTTGTACTTACTCTGCACTGGTTATTTCCTAGGTGTTATCTACAGAAAGACAGAAACTTAATCCCAGGAACAGAACACACTCTGGATTTTCTTCCGATGTGCAGACTATGCTGATTAAGTATTGAATCCACTTACAGCACCATCTTCCTGTAAGTAGGCTCAGTCAGTGTGAAACACATGTATAAAATTTTGTTGGGTTCCTGGGTAATTCAGTACTCTACAAGGAAATCACTAATTTAGTAATCTACCAGAAACATTGCCATATATTTATGTGCACACATAGAAAAGAACAATGTGAAGACTTAGAGCGCTTTCTCACAGATGTTCCTCCACTGTCTTTTATGAAATTCAGATCGAGAAATTAAAATCAAGACACTATTAGCCAGTTTTCAGAAGCAGTAACTCAGTACTCTCTGGGAGATGTAACAGGGAAGTTGTAAGACAAGAAAATCAAGAAACAGAGTTGCAATGTGAAGGGGCTTAAGCGGCAGCTGTTGTTAATTTGTTCTTCTCCGGTTCTCACTATGTCACTAAGACTAACAACCAATCATAATCTCTTCCAGCTTTTAAATTAGTGTTATTAGATAGCACAGCTTTACAACATCAACACAGACTTAGCATACACTTATTATTACCCTATGGTTATGTGTCTCACAGTTAATATCAATGAACACAGCAAGATAATTATGAGATGATCAGAATGACAGTCTAAGAATCTGTTGTGATTAGTAAATATTGAATATTTTTAAAATTGGATTTTATCACACTACCAAAAGCTGAGATATAAATCTCCTTATTGTTAAGAGACTGAATGGATACTTTGAGGTATTTTGAATTCACAAAGTATCCAGGTGTATAGATTTGTGTCTTCAGTTATTTGTAACATGTATTTAGATTGGCATAAGTTTGCTGGATTCAGCGTTATAATTTCACATACAAATTAATGTCACAGAGGTTTTGTGATTTAGTAACTGGAAAATAAATAATTAAAGAAAAACCCCCAACAGCTTGTACTGGCTTATTTAATAAGCTGTCATTTTAAATGGTTGAAATGTGTAGACATGCAAATTCTCCTAGATTATAAAAAAGCAGTGTTTTCATTAGGGGATAATATACCTATATTGTTTAGTTTGAGTCCTTGAAATCATTGAAATTCAGACATTGGTGTTAACTGGAATATTCAGTGCAAAGGAACTAAAATATCAGTCCAAAATTATGAGATGAGAATTTTTGTTATATAGAGCATTTAACACTGTTAGGGTCAAACATATCAGTGTAATATCTGCACGTTTTATTCAGTCATATCGCAATATACCTGCGTCTACTGAAAAGACTCTAAAATAGCCAGCAGTATTGTAAGTTATTTCATATGATTTTTTGCTTAGAGTTGACTTTTTGCAAGGATCTAGGGATTGTAGCTTGCCATCTGTTGCTTAAATCTCTGTACATTTCTACTGCATTGAATGGATGGCCTGACTTCATGATTTGGAAATAGGAGGTGATGCTTATGAGATCAAGCAGTGTAAGGTTATATCAGTGCTCATTTGTTTATATCTGCACTCATTACACTTGAACCTTGTGGAAGAAGTGGCATTTTGAAAGAGGGAAAGGTCTCAGTGCTATGTTTCTAAAATGTATGTGGAAATGAATGGCTGAGCAGAGGAGAGGGAGTTGTGTACTTACTGTGTATGGTGTAAGTTCAAACTATATTGGACAGGAGTGAACAGTTATCTCTGTTGTGGGAGAAACTTCAGACAGAGCTTAACACTTTCTTACATACTAAAAGCATTCCACTAGAAGTTGTAAATTTGACAGAAACAAAGTATCCTATGTGTTCTCCTGCTTGGTGAAAATTCCTGCTTCCAATGGTTACGATCAGCGCTGCCTGCAAACCGTTTCACCTTGGACAGTCAAACACAAATGGCCCAGTGGAACGCTGATACAATTTATAAACACACAGAGGTGTAGCTGGAGGAACTGAACTCCATGTAATGCCTGAGTGCAGTTAAGTGAATGAAGAGTTTGCCTCTTTTTCTCAGCTTTCCATTTGGTGCTTTAGGTATGTTTGTAATGCTTCAGCCTGCTTTTATTGGCAGAGCTGTTTTTCAGAGGTAACCATTTGTGTATGAAATAATTGAAGTTCGTACAATAAAGCACAGTTCAATTTACTTGAACATGTAAATCGGCTCATTTATGAGTCACTTGTGCATGACTGGTACAGCAGTGTTCCACATGATAAGTTAGGAAATATGCAGTGATTGGCATATAATAATATTGAAACAGATTGTCCAATACATTTATTTCTTTGACAACAACTGATCGATTTTAATTTGTCAAATTCTGTACAGCTCTCTTATTGAAGTGAAAGTATATTTATTAAAACAGCAGTGACTGTGAAGTCTAATGTGTTAAAATTTGATAATTTCTTTTGTCAGAGAAACAAATCATGAGATTAACTCAAGAGTCATTGTTAAACTTGAAGTGCAAGGTAGTGGGTACACAAAAAATGCTTTATGATGAATTTTTTTGTCAAACTGTATAATTTTTCAGTTAAGCAGTCATAAATCAATGAATATTGTATTTTTTTGAGGCTCATTAAAGAGACATTATACATTAGAATAGTGAGGCAGTCAGCATAATGAAATGATGAATGCCTATAACTATATGTATGTAAATGATGTGAGACAGATTTGCTGGTGCTACAGAGGAGAATAACAATCTATTTGACAGTTCCCTGTAGGTGCTACTTCTGGATACAAGTGACAGATGTTAAATGTAAACCTCTTCAACAGCAAGCACTTATTAGCACTCAGTGGGGAAAAAACGGCAATATAGAATAAGACAAATAGCAGATAATGCCATTTAAATAACTTTGTTCTTACAAAGCTTTATTGCCAGTGTGTTAAAGTCTGGCAGGTTGGTTTTCTTGTTTGTTTTCATTGACTAAGATTTGGTGGGTAAGAGAACATTTTGGAAATGAGAAAATTGTAACTTGAAGCATTTAAGAAAACGTACTCAGTATTATGGGAACTCTTGATGGAAAATGTTTGTGCCCTTTCATCAACGAACTTTTTGAAATGTTACTTGGTAGATATGTATCAAATCAGTATTATCTGTGATAAATGTCAGTAGTGTGTCTGTTTACTGTCATTACTTGATTTACCAAATTAGTTTTAGTTGTTGTTTCCATTTTTTAAAATTTTTTCCCCATGATAGAATGGAAAACAGTGGTCTTCTAGATCTATAAACTTGATGGGAAAAGGGCAGAACTAGCTAATGAAGCCGGGTTAGCAATAGCATTTGCTTTTTAGGACATCTTGTGTTTTTATTTCTAGGCTGTTTGTCTAAGTTCTAGCCTGAGATGCTAGTCCTAGAAGTATAAAATATTAACCTGTGTGAGATTCACATTTCTATAATTACACAGAATTATCATTGAGGCTGGAATAGACCTTCGAGATCATCAAGTCCAGCCTAAGGCCTGACACCACGCCACCTAGCTAGACCATGTCACTAAGTGCCACATCCAATCTTTCCTTAAACGCCACAAGGGATGGCGACTCCACCACCTCCCTGGGCAGGCCATTCCAGTGTCTAATGACCCTTTCCCTAAGGAAATACTTCCTAATATCTAACCTAACCCTCCCCTGGTGCAGCTTCAGGCCATGCCCTCTCATTCTCTTACTGGTTGCCTGAGAGAAGAGTCCAGCCCGCACCTGCCCACAACTACCTTTCAGGTAGGTGTAGAGAGTGATGAGGTCTCCTCGAGTCTCCTCTTCTTCAGGCTGAACAGCCCCAGCTCCCTCAGCCTCTCTTCATAAGACTTTCCCTCCAGTCCCTTCCCCAGCACCTCATTATCCTTCTTGAAGTGCGGGGCCCAGAACTGTATGCAGTACTCGAGGTGAGGCCTCACCAGTGCTGAGTACAGGGGGACAATCACATCCCTAGTCTTGCTGGCCACACTATTTCTGGTACAAGCCAAGATCCCATTGGCCTTCTGTGCCACTTGGGCACACTGCTGACTTATGTTCAGCTGGTAGTCAACCAGTACTCCCATGTCCTTCTCAACCGGGCCGCTCTCCAGCCACTCATCTCCCAGTCTGTAGGGATAATCTAGCTCTTCAACAGAGATCAGCATTAAAGTATTTCAGGAGACTACCAAAACCACTTGCTTTATTTCTTATCCTGCTTTGTAATAGCTTAGCTTAGGGATTTATATTTCTTTAAAGTATGAATTTCTTTAAAGTATAAATCTAGGCAAATGAATTGATTTTTCAAATTGACAAAACTTGCTTTAAATATTTTTTGTTTTTTTTTTTAAATAGCCTGTCTTTAATGATTTTATTTTTCTATCTGCCAACCAAACTACTGTTCAAAAGGGTAGAGATTAAGCCAATGCTAAGAGTGATGTAATATCTACATGTTTAGATTCTATATGACCTTATGTCTTTTAGTATTATGAAATCCGTGGCACTATTTGTGCTTTTAATTTGTCATCTTTTGTCAACTGTTAAAGCCTCCTTGTGTTGTTTGCACTAAATCTCTTTGGAACTTGGTCTTTCAATGTATCACTGCAGATTTGTAATCCCCTTTCATAGTGTTAAATTATCAGCCACGTATGCACTGTATCTGACTGGATGTATTTATTGTTCCCCCAGCTACTGTGCATGTGAATTTGTTTCTTTATTGCTTTGCCTTGACTTAGGGAATTCTCACCCTCTGTCTTCTGAATTCTTAGAAGTATAGCTAAAGTTCATTCCTGTGTACTTTTTGCTCTTAGTTCTCACTATTGCAATTTAAATCTAGATGATTTTCCTCATGTAGATCCTGATCTATGCTCATATAGAACAGCTGAGCTTCAAGAATATAGAATGTGAATATCATCTCAGTGGGGAAGGGAGAGCAAAACCAGATTTTATGAGAGAATGCAAGCAGTAATCCATGACTGTAACAGACTGCTCATACAGCCAGTCTTTGGAAGTAGGGAGGAGTTCATAGCTAAGTCCAGGAAATGCATTTTGTTACTATTAACCTGGGTTCCCTAAACGGTGACAGGGCTTAAAACTATTGCTGAATTTTATCTCCTTCTCTTTGCAACATGATGGGGTTGCAAACAAGAGGTGCTCAGTTAGATAGAAGAGATTCCTATGTATATACTGGTTCAACATTTGCTCTCTTTGCTTCCTTGTCTGTTCTCAGCTGTCCTATAATCCCTCTTGTGTTAGAAGCCATGAGTTTTTAAAAAACTGTCTTGCCTATCTGGTTGAGCAGACCTCTGAAATGTTTTGAAGAAAGTGAAAACATCTAAGGTAGATCCTTTACATAACAGATCACCAAAACTGGGCCATTTATTCTATTAAAAAAAAAATTAAAAAAAATTACAAAACCAGCAACACCTGTTTTATAGAAACCTCATAACATTATGTCTGTTTTGAACATTCTTATACCCCAAAATGGAAGGACCAAACTGACTTCTATCATTCAATTATTTGGAGCTTCCATGACGCCAAACACAGTAACTGAGATCAGAGATCACTCCATCTGAAATAAAATTTTATCTGTCCCTCTGAAGTTGGTTGTATGTCATCCTTCATGCTCCTATAGGATGCTGTGTAAATCACTAGAAATTAGTCTTTTAATGGTATTTCTGGTCACTGCATTTATTTGATGAGTCAATGCTTACAAGTTATTCACCAGTTCTAAGTATATATTTTGTACTCATATATAATTATAGACCATATAGTCTGTATAAATATAGTGCCTAAATATGCACTAAGTATACACAGTATATCCATGCCTGTAAATGTAGACTAAATATACACTATTTAAATAAATATTTAATAGATTTTTATTTTTAGAAAAACAACTACAGGTTAATAATTTACAATATTATGTAATTGCTTCCAATACTTTGATGAGTCATTTCAAAGAAATTTTTTCAAACCTTTTTGATTAATCAGAAACCATAATGAAACATAAATGTTTCATTGCCTCATTACCTGTGTTTAGTGTAAGTAATAAATTTAATACAATGACATCTATGTAAACTGCTGAAGAATGATGCATTTTTATTATTATAAGTTAAATCACCAAGGAGAAACCATACTAAAGAAAATTAAAATGAAAGTACATGTGTATGGCAGGTTGAGAGTTTTACTTCATTGTCACTGAATTTTAAAATTAATTTACTTCTCAGTTGTATTAGAGTACTTGAGTAGTTATTAACAAAGCTTAACATTAGATGGATATCATCAGCATTATTTCTTTATATATCAGTTAAATCTGACTGGTAATCTACAAATAGTTAGAATTATAATTTCAGCTCTAATGCCTTTGTCAGTTATATTTATCTAAATTTATGACTTCATTAATTGCAAGGAAAAAAAAGAAAAGAAATCTCTTGGATATTGTTTCTCTTTTACTTAAAGAAATCCCTTTGTAGAATGTAATAAGGAAGTGCTATGATGCTCATCCAACTATTTCAGCTATTTTATTTTTTTTAAGAGCTGGATAATATGATTACATTATATTGAATAACAGTTGTATGAGCTGAATTCTGCTGGGTAAATACGCCAGGAGAGTACAAAATTAAAAAAAAAAAAACCAAACAACCATGGTATAATAATGTTTCATTAATCCCTATTTCGAGTAATCAAATAGTTAAAGCAGTTATAATTTGTGATTTATTCTACTGGCAATATTTTTTTTGCAAATAGTAGTTTGGGTTAACTGAACTGCTATAAACAAAATGCTTGTGGGTTTGTCAAACATGAAAATGAAAAAAGTCTTCTGAGCCTATTCCAGGAGACTTGGCCTCTCTTCAGCTTTTACAGAAAACATTTAGAATTTTGCTTGTATAAGGGTATTCTGACTGAACCAAAAACTCAGTCTTCACAAGTAGTGTCAAAATAAAGAATAATAGTTCTCATCTGGGAAAAAGGATGAGGGAAGGGAAAGCTTGTATTAGGGCAACATGTTAAACAATTGTATTGGATAAGTTTTGTTTAATTGTTTGTATCACATATTACTGCACAAATATTTATGGATCTGCTCATACACAGTGTCTGCATTTGGCTTTTAAAAGATAGTTTTTAGATCAAACTGAAAGAAAAAAACATGCATATTCATCAAAATACCTCATTGATGCAGTGCTATACAGCTGAAGAGGGCCTAGAATTTACACATCAGTCTAAAAGAGAGTTGTCCTTGAACAGGAAGCTGAAAACTGCTCTTCAGTCCTTCCAACATATAAACATAATTCTCTGGAAACAATAAAAGGAGACTCATAAGGATTGGTTGCTTCACTGATGCTTTCAAAATTTGACAGTCCAGCAGCAGGAGCCACTCTTAAGTTGTCATTCTCTCCCATTTGTCAGTTTGTGCTTTGTCTTTTTAATAAGCAGGACACCTTCTCTCCACACCTCCCTTTTTCCCAGGCTCAGCTCTGCTCACGTTTTCTTTACTGCCTCCCCACCTAGCAGCATGGGGGGCAGAGAATGGGGTTTGCAGTAAGTCCTGTTACTTGTTATTTCTACCGCTCCTCCCTCCTCAGGGGGGAGGAGTCCTCACAATCCTTCTCTGCTCTAATGTGGGTCCCTTAGGGACTCCAAGTGGGCATTTGCTCCATCATTAACCACCATGGGCTGCAGAGGGTCAGCATGCCATCTCACTATGGGCTGCAGGGGAATCTCTGCTCTGGCATGTCTGCCCCCCATCCTTTCTCACTGACCTTGGTGTCCATATAGTTGTTCCTCTCATAACCCACTCCTCTACAAAACAAAAGAAGTTGCCCAACAGTTTTTGCCTCTCTTAAATGTGTTATTGTAGAGACACTTCCACCATTGCTGATTGACGTAACCTTGGCCAGAGGTGGGTCTGACTTGGAGCTAGGGGAGCTTCTACAAGTATCTCACAGGAGCCACCCCTGTAGCCTTTCTGCTACGAAAACCCCACCAGACACAAAACCAACACAAGACACAGCTTTAGAACTTCATTGCCAGGAGATAAAAGGCAAGGCAAGACTATGGAAAATATGGAGGTGGAAACAAGTGATAGTTTTATCTTAAGACTTTTTGAGATTTCAAGAATACAATATATATTTAGTAGTTTCAAAACAGCCCTTTGTTTTTCTGTTTTGATATATATAAGAATTTTTACCATAGTGGCTTTTTGTGAAGAGAAAATAGACAAAATGATTTATGACTGGTATTGAAAATGCTGTGGACTGAGCAATTAGATTGCAACATGTTCTAGGTTTCCTCTTTAGCCATTGTAAAATTTTGACATTCAAAAGTGAGGCTGAAGGTGAAGGACTGTGGGAGAAGAAGCAAAATTGTAGCTAAATCCAAGTAAGCAGTAGAAAAGAATAAACAATGGGGAAAGTATCACTTTGGACACCATTGAAGAGGGTGAGATGAAGGGATGCTTGAAAGGGAAAAACATAATGAGAGACAATTTTTTTCCATCTTAATTTTAGAGACTGCCATAACCTGAGGCAAACTGTTTGACATTGCAAAGCAGAAGCAATTATCTGTTTTAGTGAAGCAATTTCTACCTGAAAGGGATGGAAATTAGAAAATGAATGAAAAAAAATGGCATTGGAATACTGTACTAGAGAGTATGTATTTAAAGCCTAGTAAATCCAGATGAGATGTATCATTTGGCAGCAAAACTAACATAAACATTATTTTTCTAAATAGGTCTTTAAATATAATTATATAAATGTAAATATTTCATGTCCTTCTTTATGCATCTGTAGCTACATCCATTTTTACAAATTGGTATGTAAATGTTGCTAGTAAGAGTTTCATTACCTACATTCATTTTCTGGTCAACTTTTATTAAAGTTTTATTAAACTTTAATAAAGATTTTTCTTCACAGTTGCATTTTATCATTATATTTGAGTGATAAACCTGTAATAGTCCCCTTGTAGTACACATGCTTCTGTACCTGTAGCCTGGAGTACCTCACATTCTGCCCCTCTTATCTACTGCACCAGACAAAGCTAGATTGAATAAATACATAGTCTTTTAGTTTTCTGAAATTAATTTGAGAGGTAGACAAGAAAGACAGAAAATATAGGTTAGATTAAAATGAAAAATATAACTTTTATTTCTGAAACAGATAAAATTAGCCTTTTTCTACTTACTGTAACATGAAGCAGTTTACAAAAATTCTTTTTTAGAAAGTAGTTTTAGATTCACAAGATTCTGGAGTGGGTGTTTTACCTGATCTCCCTGACAGACATTTTTTATTTTAGTAGATTTATTTCTATAATAATCATCTGAAGAAAACAAGCTCCACTTCTCTTTTATGTCTGAGAGTTTTTTCCTAAGTCCTGTGTTTTCCTACTGTATGTATAAAACAATTTACCATAATAAGTAAAAAAAGAAGATAGAAAATATCTAATTTCCTTTTAATCTCCCGAGCTCCACCTCCCTCTTCCAAGTTCTTGAAAAATCACTTACCATTGTGGTGATGGTCTTCCAAAGATGACAATAATCCTAGATAAAATTTCTCTCTGTCAGTGGAATTCTGTATATTTATCAGATGACTGTAGTGTCATATTTTTATTGCTGAACTGATAATATATAAGTATTTGAACAGGCTGCTCAGACCTGCTGACTCAAAACTCAGAGCTGAACATTTCTGTCTATGACAAAGGCTCCTCAGTCTCTTCTCTGTTTTTCTTACAGACAGGTTATAAGCATTATTACTTTTATGATTTCATGACATCATTCATAGAACTTGCTTTATTGAAATTCCATTTCCTTTTAAATAGGAAACTAGTAGAAAATAGAGATTTTTGTCTTACGGACAAAGCAATCTTGGATTAAATTGCTGGTAGATGTCTCTGTCAGAAATTGCTACTATTGACAGTCTGCTATGTAAAGATTCTAAAGAAGAATTCAGTACAGTAAAAGTAGCAGCTCTAATGATACCTGTCACCGGGGTTCCAGTAAAGACTTTACACCATTAAAAATCAGCACAAGAGAAGGGAAAAGTCAGTCAATATGACTAACATTTCTCTAACAGATATTAAGAGCAGATATATATTTTGAGCTGACTTGGAAACATATTTTGTGTAGAAGAGGAAAGATCATGATAAGGAATAACAAAGTTTATAGAGTAAACAAACATACAAATGCTGTTAGAACAATGGAATTTTTTGGATGTTAAGGTTGAGAAGGCTGCATTTTTTAACATGTTCTAGGTTAAATACTTAAACATGAATTCCATGTTGTATATATGCATTTATATGTGTGCATATAGATTTAAAATTAACTTCTATATGTTGAGACTTCTTTTGTGAGTAGGAAATAACATGATCGTGCAATGAAATACTGAGGTAGTGAGTTATATTACTGCTAACACAACAAACAAACCTTGAAATAAGTCAGCCCCACAAGCTTCTGTATTTTGATTTCTTGAAGATTAAATTCAAAATTTTGAAAGTTAATTATTCAGAAACTATATTAAGGAAAAAAATGTTTGTTTGATTTGTTGGGGCTTTTTTGTTTGTTTGCTTTTTTCCATCATCATCATCTTCATGAAAGACTTAGCTTCAGTCCCACAATCATGTAGTGATATGGAAACTGTGAATATTTGTGATTTGTTTTAGATTATAGCTGGTTTTGATATCTTTGACACTACCTCTTCTCAAGTATTTGTTTTCATTTTTTAACAGCAAGATGGGAGTTCTCATCTTATGTTAATGCTAAGATATTTAATAAACAAGCTAAGTGTATTAGTCCTGTATGTCTCACTAGAAGGATAGTTACTGTTTTCATATTACTCTCTAGTGATGTCAGTAAGGAGATGTCTCTGTGTGTATATACATATATAGGTGTGCACATGACAGTATGCAAATGAACAGATGTACATTTAGACACTATTTCAGTTATGGTTTTTGTTTACAAGGTAAATGGCATGAATACGGAAATAATGTTACATCTCCAGCAAATAATACCAGAATTAGGGGAATCAGATTTTTTCTTCTATTCACTTTGTTTTGTTTGTATTTTACAATATTTTTTAACCAAATCTATTGCAATCTAATTCTGATTTCATTAGGACCTGTTCATTTGAAAGTGTAAATCACACTGATATATATGTACCTATTTATAGAGTGCAGTCCTTAGTAGGACGGGTCTCTTGAACAGTAATCAAATCACAGAGCTATACAACATAGGTCACATAGTGGCTCATATGAGAGATACTACTATAGCTTCTCACTACACTTGCCCTTAGTGCACCCATAAAGTTTTTATAATTTCTGTTGGTTTGCAGCAGTTTATTTCAAGAGTCACATCTATGTCACTCTTACTGCTTTCTCTTGATTATTGCACTTGAAAAAAGTCTATGCCAAAATTAACTATTTATAGACAATGGTTTCTTAGTTCTTCATAACTACTCCTTTTCTACTATCTTTCTCCTGCACTTTGAATTTCTGGTATTTTTAATAATTTTGAAGGATTTCAATTTCTCAATAATTAAATGATTAAAATGCTTCTAAATTCTACACATTTCAAATTGTAACATAAAACTTTGAACAAGTGCAGAGTCTGTGAATAGTTATCAAATTTATGTAAATACAAGAGATTCACTGCAGTTGGCACTGCAAAATTGCTCTCTTAGGGCTGCCCTACTGGGACGCAGCTTGCCTTTCTGCTTGATGATTTTCTGGGCAGGAGAATGGACCAAATTAATTACTAAGATTTGCTCCAAACCTATTTTCTACAGTTCATTTTCACAGTCTTTCCATGCAAGAATACAACCAGTAAATTTTAGATTTTTGCAACTAAGTAGTACTTTCTGACTATAAAATCGCTTGAATTTAATATAGATTGCTCTAGCGTTTTCATTGTATTAAGGAATAAAAGCTGTTATAGTGAAATTTGCTTACTGCAATATATATTATTACACATACTATGTTATTAGCCAATTCAAAAATAATAAATATTTTAGGTCCTATTAGACCTCTTAGGAACAGGATAGGAATTTCTGTTCTAATTAATGATTTGAAATTGTCAATAAACTGAAGAGTAATAACATTAGAATGTTTATAAACTGGTAAGATGGTACTGGCAGCAATTATTTTGGTGGTTTATCAACTGTATTCAAACATTACTTACTCAAAAATGTGAAATTTTCAATAATTTGCTTCCCTTCAAGGTTTAGTTGTGTTTTGTAGTAACAAGTGTTATTATTTATTCAATTGTCAGCATTAACTATTCATGTGGTAACATCTAGATGCAACTTTTAAAAGCAGGAAGAACTGTACTTAATTTTAATATACACAATATATTTTTACTCTTTCAACGTATTTGAGAGATTTCATACTTTTTGTTCTTCGTATTTTGTCAAAAAAGTCAAACACAACATCATCCACACTCAGAATTATACAGAATGTTAGCAGAATAAATCTTAAACCCCAGCCTCTGTGCTTGTAACCCTGACAAAATTTCAGAGAAAAGGTGATTATCAGCTGCTAACAGTGATTCATTTTTGATATTTATAAATGAACTCTATTCCAAAATGTGCTCATATAATACAATTATTGTATTATTCACTTTCATGACATCTTAAGGCTTCAGATCCGTCAAAAAACCCCACGGTGTGTGTGAAACCAAGGTTTTAAAAATTTAATCGACAGGATATTTCAGTATACACAAACATATATACATTAAAAAAGCATGACAATGGTAGTTGTTGATGTACTGGTTTTTGTTTACTTGCAGATCATGAGTAAAATTAAATTATGTTGACCAGATAAACATTTTTGCTTTTTCATGAGCTGAAAGTTATAGCTTGTTTTCATTTTTGAGATCTTAAAATATTTTTTTCTATTATCCCCCTATTTTATTGTTTTCTTTGTTTTTAAAATAAGAGTTTAAATAAACCAAATCTAAATGTCTTGCTTTAAATTTTGCAAATAACTATTTTAATACTAGAAATAAGATTTCAGATGCTTTGGGACAGAGGGACTAAATGAACCAGAATAGCAGTATTAACACAATTTCATAAAATAAAATTTTTCTTCATCTTTCTGTAACACTAACCTTGATGAGCCAGTGGGCTGCAATATGTTGTACTTTCCAACCCGTCAGGAGTGAAGCACGGAGTCTACTTTTTGGAGAAAATTAGAAGTATCTCAAGAATTAAGGAGGGAAAAAAACCCCAAACATACCAGTTTTGTATAGACCAAGAAGTTTGTCCTTTTCAAGCACTTTCTTAGCAAGCACCTATATTAAAAATTTTGCATTTTCGTATTTTTGAAGCAACATGCAGTAAAATTCCTATGTTTAGGATATTAGTCATTGCAGTTGAAAGAGGGAGTAGTTAAAATCACTTTTAGCTACTGCTGACTCATTATAAATAATCAACACATTTCTAATTTCAAAATTGGGATCATCATGATAATTTTGTACCTGGATGATACTGAAGTTATCATTGCCTACCACCTGTAGGAAAAGTTAACTACAGTAGTAGTTACAGACTTTCCTGCAACTGATACTTTATTTCCTATGACATGATCAGTATGAGTCAAGTTCTGGGCCCTACCCATGACAGTTCCCAATACAGCAAATAAACTGCAGCAAAATAAAATGCATTACCCTCCCTGAGAAATTTAAAAGACCTCTTTAAACTCTGTCTGTCTTCTAAAGAGAGCTCCTATTGCCTGATTGCTCAGACTCCGTTTTCTTGTTGAAACACATCACCCATCACCACGTGTGTATGTGTGAAGATTAGGTAGCTGGCTCTTTAGGGAACTTCTGCCAGCACAGGGGAAGCTTGTGATCTTCTCCAAGCGTGCCTGAGGAGCAAGTGCAGGTTTAGTGACAAGCAATCGCATCGTCAGGCTGTTCTTCATTATCTGTCACTTCCTCGTCACTTCACATGAAATGATGACAATTTAGGTGCGCTGTTGTCACTCTATTTTTGAAGGAGTTTTTTGGAGAGCACGTTTGATATTTGAATAATCAAAGAAATATACCGCAACACCTTTTCTCTAAGAGACTGTGTGATGTTCATGTGTGGTGACCCACTCTTTGGTACTGTGTTAGAGCAAAATATGTCATTCTTTTGATCCTGAAGATGGAAAAAAGGGAGTTGTGTTTTGAACTTACTATGTGTTTATCTAATATGTTAAGGAAAAAATGGTTATTTACAAAGTCCTGAGAAGAGAAAGGAAATATGAGATATTTATAACTATTTTTATTTATGATATTTGAGGTTAATTAAATGAGGTAAAAAAATTAAAAATCTTGACACCTTAAAACTGTCCTACTACTCTGTGTATGCCATTTTAATCATGCAGAGCACATTATTATTTCATATGATTTGTATGGGCATATGCAATTTGTGTAATTGGATGTGCTTGCCTGTTTTTCACAAGTAGGATTAGAAATACAATTTTGAAGTCTAGACACTGCTTTAAAAGCTGCACCATAGTTGACCTGAGTGTATGTAACTACTTAGGAGATTAGCTGGTGAAAGATCTTTCAGGTACAATGGCTAGCCTACATTCAGCTTCATTTTACCACTCTTGCTTGGTCAGAGGCATCTAACTCTCATCTTGTCTCTAAAGAAGTTGTGTATTGGTTTCTTCTTTTTCTTACAACTGTAAGTTTTAGTGTAATTACAGCTTTTTATGTGTATTTTACTGGGACAATGCAGCTTTTTATTTTCCACCACTATGATTGTGTAATTTAAAATAAAGTATAACAAAATGCAAGCTAACGTAACCTAATGCTTCATCATCATAATAATGAAAAAGTAGCACATGTGGCTAAGGACCAGATGTTACTCCAGTTGGAATCTAATTGGGATAATAATTGTTATAATATGGAGTCTTAAGAAGTAAGAAGTAAAATTCCTGTTGTTGACCATCAGCCCTTACATGAGAAGTACAAGGATAATATTAACTTGAGAGAATGTCTAGTTCTCAGTGTGTCTAGGATTATTTCTGCATCCTGCTCATACAACAGCCATGCCCACTGATGTGCTAATTATCAATTTCATTTTCCTTCTTTCTGTAACTGTCAGTATGGAAGGATTTTCAAAAAACTCAAAAACATAGAAAAGTAATACAGTGGTATCTTGAAAAGCCCTTCCAGTCACACTAACATGCTTAACTATTAAAGGAATGGAATCTGCATCCAAGAGAATGGAAATTCAAAACTGAAGTAGATTCTGGGCTGTGTAACCATCATGCATGTATGTGGTATACTTCAGCACATTGTCATATTTCATTTTATTTTTTTCTTAAATCTTTTTATTTTGTTATACTTCATCATGACTCATAGTTTTCAGTGAATATATGTCACTGTAGAAAACAACAGTTCCATGGCAGGATTGACTCAACAGTTGTTGACAATGAAATAAAATGTGGGGTTTTTTGCTGTAACTGAACTATCTTACAAATGAATGCAATAATTTAATAGTAGACTCATATAGGAATAATTATGAAGGTTTTTTTTTTATCCTAGTGAGTTTCCTTATTAATTGAAAAATTATCTTCTGCTTGATGTGGCCCACTTGTAAAGAACAGTTATGCTGTGAATGAAAGAAGTATGTATAGAATTAGAATCCTTTGATTTTAAGCAGGTAAAAACTGCAAGTTGCTTTCCTCATAGTGTCATCTATACTACACCATATACTGATACAAAGATACATTGATCTATTACATTTTTGATTTGTATTTCCAATTGTGTAAGCTTTCCAATATTTTCTTTTATCATCATTCCAAAAAGCCCCACATCTGCTTCTGTGACTTACAGCTATTGTAGGGAATACCTTCACTTTATACTTAAACTGCTTTAATAATTTTGATTAACTTCTCATGGGGAAAAAAAAGAGAAGAAAAATAGAGGAGGAGGGTTAGTGTCTTTTGTGTGTTAATGCTTAGCTCTTTTTTTGCTAACGAGTTCCTTTACATGTTCTAGTATCTATACTCAGAATCATTATTTTTGGAGCTATACGCCATAAAATTTTCAGTGCATCTTCTGTAGGCGGACAGAAGTTCGGTGTTCAGGTTCTGGTTATGTATCTGTTGCCGGTAGGGGTCCTGTATGCCTCTGAACATGGCACCTTGCAATGTTGATTATATTATGACCAAGAGTTATGAGGTCTGAATAATAACCACCCCCAATGATTGTGTAGCTATAGAGCTTTCCAGCTCATTCTCAGGAAGAATGTACGCTCCCCCTGATGTTTAGATGCAGGATAGCATTTTGTATTTCATGGTTCATCTCGTAGCAGTTCTTCTGCTGTTTGGGCAACACCACCTCTCTTGAGATTCAGACTGCAATGCAATCCCTACTTTGTCAGTCAGAGAATGTGTTTCAAATGTACCATTAGTTAGCCCAGTGAGCTATATCCAGAAGATATCTGGATGAAATTCAAGAAATACAGAGAGGCCAGCAAAAATATCCACCACTGCAATGCTATTTTAAGAGAGTTTGTTTAGTCAGGCATGAATTGTAGTGTCAGGAGAGTAAATTACCCTGATTATTTCTTTGTGCCACAAACTATACTGCTCAGTATATTGGAGTTCAAATGTATCTGAGATGTCTTCATACTGCATATGGAGTGTATATATGTACACATGATATTTAGTTACCTGCAATAATTATAAAATAGAAGGGTTAACAATGCATTTTTATTGCAGTGCCATGAAAGTTGCGCAGAGATAGTACTGTGCAAAATTTTAATAAATGCAATTTGGAGCACAAAATATTATGAGGGCACAAAATGTGTGTATTCTATACTTTGGTAGGATTACAGTGCTGCATAGAACATTAAGACAACTGTTACTTAGACAATATAGAAATGTAAATATTATTTTTATTGTATATTTCATGGTTTCACAAAAAAAGCGCGTTTCCTAGGACATTCAAATGTCTTAATAATAATACAGAAATATCCAGGAGACAATCATAAGTGCCAGAAAAAAATACAAAACATAAAAGGAGATAGAAGAGTCCTGAGACAGCTCACACACAGGTTATAGCATATATATGAGTTATGTACCTGTACAGCTTTATACTCTTATACTGTTACAGATACAGGCTATATTTAAAGATATTGATTTACATAAAAAGCAAATTGAAATCTGCTTATTCAGGTTTTTTGCCTGTATTAATTCCAATTCACTCAAGAATTCCTTTTGTCTTTTTTTACTAGAACTACACTGTATTTTGTGATGAGTAATGAGGTTCTAATTTAAAAGTAATTTTAAAGAATAGACAAATACTCTGGCTCCAAGCATAAACAGCAAATAATAATAATAATAATTATAATGAGGTAATTCAAAGCCCAGCTGGATAATAACCTGTTGCCAGAAACTTTAAAATATTTATCTATCATCCTCAAGTATTAATGTGAACTAATCTATTTGAAATATTGGTGGACACTTATGTTTAGTTTTAATTTTCCGGAGTTCGGTATATCTCACAATATTTTAGTAGTATTCTAGGGGTTTTTTTATATGGGCAAAGTACAGTAATTAAACCAACATATCTCCTTATGTCATTCCAAGTTTTTTTCTAAACGCTAAGTTCTAGCCAAATGCTCGCTTTAACCACATAGCATGATTCATTTACGGATCTTCTTTCTCAGAAATTCTTCCCTTGGTGAGTCACAGAACCACAGAATAGTTGAGGCTGGAAGGGACCTTTAGAGATCTTCTGATCAAACCCCCCTGCTCAAGCAGAGCCCCCTAGAGTCAGTTGCCCAGGGCTGTGTCCAGATGGCTTTTGAATGTCCCCAAGGATGAAGACTCCATTACCTCTCTGGGCAGCCTGTGATAGTGCTTGATCACCCTCAGAGTGTAGAAGTGTTTGCTGATGTTCAAAGGGACTCTCTGGTGTTTCAGTCTGTGCCCATTGCCTCTTGTCCTGTCACCGAGCACCACTGAAAAGAGCCCAGCTCTCTTCTTTTTGTACCTTCCCTTCAGACATATATGTTGAGTCATCTGATCTTTCCTTAGCGTTGTACAGTTCTATGTATTCTAGAACATACTGCCATAGTTCATAAATAATTTTCTGATCACAAAGAACATGGGGAAACTGTACCTTTCTCTAGTACTGAATTGGTCTCAATTTTGTAACAAATGCTTTCCAGGCTTTTTTACATGTTTCAAAATTTTTTACTCATGATAATAAAACTGTGGGGTTTATGCTCAAATAATTAAAGGCAAGTATTCATTTTCTAAGTATAGTTAGTCACATCAGGCTTCTAGATCACTTTATATACTGTTAAAAGACTTACTGTAGCTCTCTTGGTTTTAAAGACTTGCTAAAATTTATAGGAAATACATTTTTACTTAAAAGAAGTTTTGCTAATAATTAATTTCCAAATCTATTTTAAAGCTATCAAGAGAATTTAATTTTCTCATAACATTTCATTTAAATTTAGTCCATGAATTAGATATTATTTATGGTTTTATTATTCAGGCTTTTCATTATCTCTATCACTCAAGTATTTAGATGCTTCAGAGACTACTTAAAATTTTAATCTTGCTGCAGCACTTCCAGACATACGTCAAGGTCAAAATTCCATCCAAGCCAAGGTGACTGATCAAGTTTGTACACTTAATAAATACCATATGACAATGAAGTTACTGGCATCATTACCGGTTGCACTTGATTACCCAGTCTTCATGACCATTGTAAATTGAGGAATTTACAGCTGAGTGGACCAGCAACAGTCATCAGGAGAGAAAGTTGTATATCCTGAGCTCATGAGCTTTGAGTTATATCAAAAAGGCCAAACTGAAATCTTAAAGTTGTTATATTCCTTTAGGTTTCATAAAGTTACTGACTGTGTAGAAAGATGTAAGGGAAGGAAGCTTGGAACAGGGGAATTCATAGAGCAGGCTGTACATAGGGCAGTCTTTCTCAAACAGTTTGTAGTGACATGCTCCTTTACACTTAGTTTCAGATAATTTTCCTTAACTTACCTGTTTCACTCAGTTTTTCCAAGCTGGTCTTGCCCCAGTTTCAGTCACACTCACTTCCTGCTGATGTGAATGACCCTGGTTTTATTCTTTGTACATGTCCATTCTGTCTGCCAGGCTTTTATCTCATAGTCAGACAGATTCCCCCATCTCCTTACCATTATGAAGATAACACTCAGATGTGGCCTTTTTTTTCAGAGTGGACACTCTGTGGCAACTGCATACTATGGAAGAAGCAATAATTCTTCCTTGGTTTTAATTATAGATAGTGTTGAATACTTGCATATTTAATTTTGGAAAATACTGATAAATATGTACTGTAGGTGTTGTCCTTGATTCTGTCTGTAACATATAAATCCAAGTTGTCTTAGTTAAGACTCTGTAAGAAAGAAAGGAAAAAAAATCAGCTTTTTAAAAAATAAATAGTTTCATGATGTTAATTTCCTGTGTATGTTCAAGTTCTACTATTAATTGCATATTGCTTCAGTTGTCAGACATTCTAAGTCAATGTCAAACAGTATCATTAGGAAAGTAGCAAGTTGATTATATTTTCCTTTAAGTCTCAAAATTCAGTGGTTCATTCAGTGGTTTCTAATTCTTTTGACTTGTCTGTCATGCTTTTTTCAACTCTAAATAAGCAAACATGTAGGGGCTTAAAAACTTTATCACCTATTTATGTATATTCCTACCTGTAGTTGTTTAGAATTGGAGGTCTAAATGAGTACATATACTATAATGCTTTGTCTAAGAAATAATTTCTAATACAACTTTTAAGTTCTTCAGATAAAGGCTGTGACTTCAGGAACCTATAACTTTCTTGTCATTGTGAGTTTACTGAGTACAAAGTGGAGGCATAACTTGTTTTATTTGTTGGTACCAGTGAATATCCCAACTGAGTTAAGAACAGGTTTTGGGGTTCATGAATGCTAGGTGATGCTTCATTTTTTCCCCAGTACTGAATTATTGCCAAGACCCAATAATACTTCTTTTGCACACATGATGCTGTCTATACCTTACTGTATCATATCGCATCACGAGGGTTTTTTGAAAACTGATGTGGTTCTCTTTCTTTTTTCTTTCTCTTAAGGATTGTGAGTAGTTTTTGAAGCACTTTCAACACAGGTTTTCTTGTTCATTTTATTCATGCAAGTATGTTTCCATGGAGACAACACTGAGTTTCATTTATGCTGCAGTTCTAGACAGTCATTTGTCTGTAGATAAACAACACAAATCAACTTTTCTGCCAGTTGTGACAGTCCAAAGGTGATTAGTTCACCGCCTGTATCTAACGTTCATTTTCATGTTTGCATTCACACACAAAGGCATGGTATGCTTCTCCTTGAAGAACAGCACAAAGCCACCATTTCGTTCTTAGTGATTTAGACATGATTTGGGTGCCGTAACAGATAGATCAATATTATGGAACGTTAGAGTATTTCTGGTGAATCCTGATCCCACATTGGCACAGAGACCCAAGGGCATACCATTTTCTTTCAATTCCATGCTCCTTCCACGACATCACAGCAAAAAGAAAACTGCAACACTCTCAGCAGGTGCCATGCTGTGGACCAATATTGTGAAGTTTGCTGCAGAGAGAACTTGGCCTCTGGCTCTTAAGTACATTGCTTGAGATTTTCAGCACAGATATCGACTCGTGGCCCTCAGGCAGCATGGTAGAAAAGTAGCCCACGCTGCATAGTCTTCCCAAGAATGTATTTACCATATCCAGTTGCACTGTAGTTTATCAATATTATGTTTTATAGAGTATTACTTGACATAAGCCATGTGGAGTGTGTTTGAAGATATAAAGTTTGATGTAATATTGTCTACTGTACAGCTTGTTAGAAATGAGTATCTACTGATCTGTTCAGTAAAATGATATGGCAGGCACACTCACACAGTTTAGATTAGGAACCTAAGATTCCTCTGTGTTCAGAATAGTTCTGTCCCCTGTTCTATCAATATATTTGAGTATAAAGTTTTGAGTAATTTTTTATAACTTGACTATTCACAGTTAAGTATACTTAAATTAGTGGAACTGTGGCTGTAGTTTTGATTGAACTAGAAAAAAAAGTGTTTTTCAGTAAAATTCAAGACTAACAACAGAAGACCAAACACAGAACTGGAAAAAGTTCAAGGAGCTAGTCTGTTTGCTATTTCTTTCTTTCAAAGTAGTTGAAATTCATCAGATTTAGAGATTGTCATAGCAATCGCACTCAAACTCCCCTAAGAAATATCAAGTCAAAAAAAGACAAAACATTTTTACTAGACTTACTAACATTTGCAAAATGAAGATCTATACCAAAACAAGTATAATTAAAAGCTAGGTGGTAAATGAAACATCACAAAAAGAAAATGAGAGAGTTAATAAGGTGAATTCTGGTTTTGCGATTGTTTGTTACCAGTATTGTTGAATCTAAGTATATTCTAGTTGCTGTTCTAGAAAAACTCTTTGATGGTCAGATTTTAATGAAATTCCTGTATGCTACACAGGAACAATTAGAGGGTCCTTGCTGTTTCACTTACGGGTTCTCTAACTTGCTGCTCCATGGTTGTTTGTAAGAATAGTGTCCAAGTGCTCTGGAGGAGCGTGTTCTCCATGATAGGAAGTAAGCATAAAGTTCTAGGAAAAACAGGTTTAGTTTGCACTTTTTGAAAATGAAATTTGCATTTGTAGGAAATAAAAAAGAAGCTGCAATATTGAAGCAGTGTCTTTATGCTTATGTTTATTTTTTTTCCAGATTTTCTGAACCTGTTAATTTGTTTTGTCAATGCTTAATTACTTTGCTAATGCTGCCTTGTACCATGAATTAAATACTGTATTTTGATATTCTTAAGCTGTCTCTCCAGTAAACTTCACTTGCAGATTTTGTCAGCTTCATCAATTAGTAGATTTTAGACATTTTATAACTAAAACATCTTGGGTTATCTTTCTCTCCTATTTAAATGCTGAAAAGGAACTATTAGGGGTTTGCCATCCATCTGCCTGTATAATTATACTGTGATGTAGATTGCTTGGTAATAGCAGTATTAGTAGTCTGCATTCCTTGGGGCACTGATGTAAAGCATAACCTGTCTTTCTCATGTAAAATTGACCATATGTCATTATAATACATGTCACATTTTCCTTATAGTGCTTGGGAAATGGTTTGGAAGAAAGCGGAGATACTTATGTTGCTTCTTTTATAAGTTTTAAGTTAATATTCAGTCTAAAATGCAAAGTATTTTAATCCAGTTTCATATATTTGCTGTTTCTCTTAAAGTGTAATAAATAAATTCCATGTTTGAGGATTACAGTTTTTCACTTTTTTTTCCCTTGTTAATTCACTCCAGACTGACAATAACCTTTGCACTTGTTAACCTTTGCGACATTGAATGTATTTTTGTACAAAATTAGAGGAACATAACCTTTTATTCAGTAATATATTTGAGTTTTGCATTATATTACTAGAATTACTTTTTTTTTAAAGTAATTGAACAGTCTTGAGCTATTCATAAAGGTATTTTCTGCCTTGCTTGTAACTCTATGATGAACATCAAAGAGTTTTGTTGAAAAGGTTCATCCTTGTTTTGTTATTGTCATGGTTTAGGGTCAGGGTGGCCCCTTAGACCTATAACAAACTCTCTCTGTTAACCCCCCTCCCTCCCCAGAGGGGAAGAGAAAGGGAATAAGGGAGAGATACTTAGAGATTAGAAAAGGAAACTAGAACAGCTTTAATGAAAAGGAAATTAATAATAATATAAAATACAAATATATACAAAACGAGTATAGAACACAGGCCCCCTGATGGTAATTCCATCACTGTCACCACTGATGCTGTGGAGCAGGCACGGGGGGAGTCCCAGACTGGGCCCTGCAGCAGACAGGAGCTGTGTTCAGGAGCTGGATTCTGGTACTGGATTCAGGAACACACAGGGATCAAAGGCAGAAAGGACAGAGTCCTCCTCAGATGTTCCGAGGAAGAAACCAGAAGAGGACCCAAGCCAAGACAGGCAAAGAAGGCAAAACAGGCCAAGAGAACAAAGAGAGGGGCAAGACCCTCCTGATCCCTCAACTTTATACTGAATATGATGTCTGTGGGATAGAATATCTTGTTGGTCAGTTTAGCGTCACCTGTCCTGTCCACTCCTCCCTGCAGGTGTGGCCTTTTACTTTCTGTACCACTCAGTGTGGTACACAAGATCCAGCAGTGGCCTTGGTCTGCAGACCAGTCCTTGCTACTAACATTAAACATCAGGTGTTGTCACTGCCAGAAGCAGACGCTGTCTATGAGAACAGACTGCTAACTTCAGACAGTGCAGTTAGTTAGAAAAACTGAGCTGAAAAGTAAAATCACTGAACAGAATTAGGTCTGTTCTCAGTCAAACCAGGACACTCATCTTGTTAAGAAAAGAAGTCTCATAAGATAAAGGGCCATTGAACATTTTTACATTATTTCATCTCCATTTAAAAACATATTATCTTATGTAGATCTAAAGGATACTTAAAATTACAATAAGAGAAAAGCATTTAATAAAAAGATTTTTTCCGTATTTCTGTTTTTAGAAAAGGAAAGGGTTTCTCTCTATTACGTGAATTCTAAACATTCATATTTATATTGAAGAAAAAAAATTAGACAATTCAGGATTTTAGAATTTTTCTCAGGAAGATAATTTTGATACATTTTATTCTAATATAATATTGAAATGAATTTTTAGCAACAATAGAAATTAAATTTGAAAATTGAATATAATACAAGTAAAAATTAAATGATGACATAAATGAGAAAAAAAATACTGCCTCACTGTAAAAATGTTTTTTCTAACTAAAAACAGTTCCATGAAAACTGATTTATTCTTTCCTTTATAGCTGCATTGTCTTTTTGCTTTCCTGTATAGTATTTTTACACTCCACATCTTTTAATCATTAAGGAAATTATTGATTTAAAGAATATAGTGGATGATTTATCACTATTCACTTTCTTTTTTTTTTGAACACACAGTGTTCCATAAGCAGTTTACCCACATAATATGCTGTACCTAATAGTCTTTCATAAGCAAGATTTTAAAAATTTGTTGAAGTCTTCCAGGGATAGAGAAAATTTCATACTTCTTTAAGTAAAGTCACTCTATGTTTACATAACAAAAATCAGGTAGGGTCAATTTCTGATATAGAATATCGTATCACTATGATGATAGCAAGCTAAAGAATTAAAAACTATTATTTCAGTGTAGATATAGAATATCTATGTAATTAAAAAAAAATTATTATACTAAACCTGATTAAAATAGAATACACCAAAATAAATCTTAGTAACTTACTATAATCAACTGTCACTTCTCTGCAATTCTCTCTTTGAATACTAAGGTAAAAATTAGAGAGGTTTTGAGAATTAAGAATAAACTATGACCAAAAGTGTTTGATAAACGTTTCAAAAAGTTTCAGGAAATGGTATGACATTTCCCCTAAATGCCAAATAAAACCAAGTATGGCTACGTATACCCAGAAAGTGAGGCATGTAGGCAAGCCAACAACAACTATAATAATAAAATGAGCTCTTTTAAAACAGAAACAATTTAAATCGTGAGCTTTTTTGGCACCAAGCATATGAGCAAAAAAATAAAGCTTCAGCCATGCTAGCAGTGTTCAGTTTTCACAATTTCAAAATGTAGTCATCAATTCTGCTGAAAACCAGCCACCAAATCAGACTGTGCAGAACAGCGCCTTTGTTGCGCTTGGTATGCACTGACAAAAGACTAATTCTTCGCATTGTTAGGAGGACTGACTGCTTCAGAACAAACCACCACTATTCAAACTTGTCAGAACAAGCTTCAAGAAAACTAGATAAGAGCACTTGAGTGATCTGTACACAGAGGCAATTGAACTGGAAGTGAAGTTACATACACGAACGATCTATTGTGCGGTGCAGCTTTAATTGTTAGAAACAATTCCTCGGTCTTGTTTGTAGCAATGATAGTCTGTTTACTATAGGTCTTATTTGGTGGATGTTTCGGGCCATACAGTTTGCATGCTAGTGGTCTTTAATAAATAGTATGCTGGCATCATGTGATGACAGGTATTTAATATGGCACGGAAATAATTAATTTCTGAAATACGCAAGCTTGTTTGAATTAAGTTTAATTTTAAATGCAGTAATTTATGATTTAAAATAATTACGCCACACAATAATCCCTGTACAACACATGATATTCAGGAATGGCTACAGAGAGAGCCTTCCTGTACAAAAAATAGATCACTATGATCTGCACCTGTTTCTACCAGCTGGATGATCTTGCACTGTAATTCTTATGTTGCATTAATAATTATCAGATTACTATTTAACTGTTCTTACCCAACAGTTGGTATAAACTGGGGCATGTACATCCCCTGAGATTTGAGCCAGCAGCAACCTGAGCACGTGTTACTACATGCATACTTATAGTCACACTGGAATATCAAACAAATTTTAAGCATAAAAGAGGAAGGTATGCTCATATGAGGAACCACCTTTGTACCTTTGAAGCTCTGGCTGGAAGAGGCTTTCAAAGGAAAATGAGTTTTCTCAAAGTCTAAGCTAAAGGAAGTGACTCAGAAAGAAGGGAAGTGAGGGAAGTGTATTCATGTTGATGCCATGAATCTAGATTAGAAATTAAGGTTTAGAAATAAAGCATCATGACATACAAATCATCAGGGAAAATTATCATCACAGATAAGTGCAAGTAAAAATTAACATACAAGATCAGATGAATACAAGTGGTCTTTTGGGGGACAACTTTCTGATAAAAGGACTCAAAAATGTACAATTAGAAATGTTAATACTAAATATATCCATGTTCCTTCTAGTATTTTCCATAGCTTAGTCACTTCAGTAAAAACAATGTGTGTCCAATCCCACACATTTTCTAGTATCAAATCATTATCAGTTCTTACTTTTCACAGCAAGTACTAGCTTAACTAGTTTTATATTATGTGCATATATCTCACTCGGATTCATATTTATCTGAATAACACATATATTTTCTACTGTCTGGTTACTAACGCATACAATAGGATGAAATAATAGCTTTCAAAGTACTTCAGTGCATCAGCACTTCCATACCAATAAGCACTTCATACTTATTTTTATGCTTGGAAAAGTACTAGAAATGTCACTTAACCATCTGAAATGTTATGTCAGTAAACTTCTGTAAATAAATGCATAAAACTGTATTACGGCCAAATGGGCAAAGAGTCCTGCACACAGAAGGGTGAAATAGTCAGATCTGCAGTAAAGTACATTCTGTATTTGATGTTTTTTATCCCAGCCTAAGGAGATAATTACACACACTTTCAGAAAATTTTATTTTGCTGCTTCTTAAAGAATTCTCATTTTAGCTATGAAAGGGTATTTTCTTAGTAATTTTCTTACATATTAGATTGCTGCCATAAATCCTGGGAGAACAGCATGATTAGACAAATACATATTTTTCTCATTATAACCATTTTCACAACACTGTAGATGAACCATTATATTTTCAAGGATAAATAATACTCTTCATATGTAGAATTCTACATTCGTAGGTGAGGTATACTTTACTGAGATACAACTGCAACAATAAAAATTGAGGCAGGTTAAGTTTAAGGAGAATCTTAATCCAAATTTAATATTAATGTGATTAAACTTTGGGGATTTTTTAACTAGCATCTTATTTTTCATGCCATTTTCTTTTTGCGATTCTAATTTGCTTTTATTGTGAGAACATAGTAACTGACAGCTTATTTGTGAATTAGGTCCTACATACTGTTTGCGACAGCTGTAGGCTTGAATCATCCCCTCTGTAAGCAAAACACAAATTTCCTAGACATGCATCAAACTGCGTTCAACCTAAATGTGAGTGAGATGACTGTTAAAACTATAGCCCTCAAGCCTTCAGCAAACATAAAGCCTGTCATGTGAAATTCAATGTGGATCTTAATGTGTGGTGTTCTATTGAGCTACTGTACTTGATTCTAAACTAAATTTAGGTATCAGAGAAAAAAATTATAAACACGAAGCCTTAAGGGAAAAAGAGAGAACACAAGAATAAAGCAATCTTTTTCTTAGTGTAGTGAAGAACCTTTCCATATAAAGATAATTGTTTTTTCTTTCATAAAAATCTATGGTCAAATTTATTCCTGACATTACTCAACTGATCTAATTATTTCTGCTACTATAGTCTTAACTGACAGTACTACTATTTAGCACCTTTGAAAAAAATTGTGGTTTTATTCATATGTGAAATGGATAGGCTTAGACAAGAAGTTGGGGGGGTGGGGGAAGACCTCACTGATTTTAGTCAGAGTGGACAAAAACCTCAGGGATCAAAAAGTCAGATTGTAAGGCAGACTGTAAAAGCCTTCAGGCACAAGAAAGCCAAGTAAACTTTCTGAAGAAAGTTTGAGGGTTTCCAGAACATCACTCAGACTTAAGATACAATATAAAATATTGTATAAAATATAGTATAAACTTCCATTGTTTTATGACTTGATTAAAGTGCACAAAAGCTTTGTAAAAGTTTATTAAGACTGTAAAAAGTATCAGTGCTTTTATATCAAAGCTTCCTCATGCATTCCAAAAAAGGGAGAGAAGTTATGCGCTTTAATACCACTCCCAGCAAGCAGATAGACATTTAAATTAGCCTCTGCTGTTAGGTGATGGACAGAACTATGTGTTAGTTAGTTTTCCAATACTCTTTGCTTTCACAACTCTGATTCCTGTACTCAGAGCCATTATAATTTAAGATCTGGATGCTCTGCAGCTCCCTCAAAGGTTGGGGGGGGTAACACAATTAAAAACCCTACAAACATTTAAATTATATTCCATATTTGTTTGGTATATATGTGCTTTTACAATTTTTAAGACTAATCTAATACTATCATTTACACCATACCTATAGTTACTAAATGTATTAATAATTCTGCAAAACTATTTTCAGTCCAGTAAGTTTAAGAGACATGGGGATACCTGGCAGCATAGCAAAGGGACCAGGGATAAATAAAACAATATATAAGAAGCAGAGAAAGTGAAGTAAAATAGGAGATAAGGGCAGAAGGAGTTTAGTGATGTGTGATGTAAATCCATTGGATTTACAAGGTCCATAAAAGTGGACTTTGCTCTTCACAGAGGAACTTGTTTGGGTAAACTACATTCTGGATGGCATAGCTTCAAATAAGGCAACATGTATAAACCCTATAAAATGTGCTGAACCACACTTGATCTGTACTAGATACAGCAGTCCTCCAAAGCTATTTCTGTCAAAGCTCAAGAATCACTGTCTTTATAATGGGAAAGCAGTCACAGCCTATTGTACAACTAGAGTAGGGTGATGTTTGAATCCAGTCCCTCTCAAATCTTAACATTTGGCTTTTGATGCTAGAGTGTGTGAGCTGAAATCTAAGATGGAGAGAGCCACTCACACTAGGAAAATCTGGATCCAGAGCTAACCTTTTAGGGTCTTGGGCTTCTGTATTTTGTGAGCTAGTGCAGAGAGGACATAATGCTATTTAAGAAAAGGATCACAGAATGGTACTACTGTTCTTTTCCAGTGACTTTGAAAAGTTAATTGCTTAAGATAGTGATACAAAAAAAAACCCCTTCTATCTGAATGTAAAACTGTTGAGTTACATAGCAATTCATATGGGATCTAAGAGGATTAAAGCCTAGGAACATCCGCAGTGAAATACAGGCTTGAACCAATTTGAATAAAAAAGTAACTCCTTTATCTAACAGCTCCATCACCTTCTGTCAAGCAGTTGCATTAGAAATGTTTCCCCTCCACACTTCTGAAGGATGCTGTATATCCCCTTCAGGCCCAAGGAACATTACTAGTAAGCTAGTCTGATTCAAAGTTTTCAGGCTGCCAAATCACGTTCACTCTCCAAGTATACACATGGAAACTCCTGTCTCAGTCTTCTGCTTAAAAATACACCAATGCTATGGTTTATATAAGACTGGGATTAAAACAGCAACACATCCATCAGAAACTGAAATTAAGCCTCTTTGAACATCTTAAGCAAAATGGAAGTGGGTCACTCAATTATCTATGCTTAAAATTAGGCATTTAACTTATTTCAGCTTATATCAAATTCTTTAAATCATTCATGGGAATTCACTGATCATTCAAGTTGCATCAAACTTTTTAAGGGTGAGTTTAAATTACCTGTGTTTAGAGCAGAAAGGAGTAAAACCTAACATACTTTTCTTGTGCCCAAGCCTATGCAGGTAACAGCAAGAAGAGAAGGATGGGCTCTGTGAGAACAGCTGGGCTGTGCAGCCCCATTCTTGTTTATCTGTGTTAAGGTGTAACAGAGAAATAGGAATGAAAATGTCAGGTACAAAAAGGTGCTCAACTTCAGTGTTAATGCTACAAAGGTGTTGTTAATAGAAGCCTAATATATAACTTTACCGTATGTTTCTTTAAATTTCTGTAGCTTAGAAAGACCAAAGCCAGGCTAATAGATATTATTTTCAATGAAGTAAAGTATGAAGTAGAATGAGACAGTATTTTTAACATCTATGTGATTAGCTACCACCTCAATAATTGATTTAGTCAAACATTATTTATGTAGAAATAGGCCACTCAAAACTATTCACAAAGGAATATACTTAATAGTTAAATAACTCAAATTTGCAGTTAACATTTATTTTTAGCTTTTTCTTACAAGAGTATTTTGGGAAATGTTTAATGAGGAGACTGTCCTAATGACACGAATGTTCTTGAATTCTGTTGTTTCATTCAACCATAACAGAAGCCAGCTGCTGATGTTAGATGTGGATTGGTTTTCATCTTTACCAAAATACAAAAGTACCTTCTCTACATTTCTTTCTAGTCCCACAGCTCATGGTCACGGTGACCAAAATCCAGAGAGCCTCATGTGTCTGACCTAACTGCTTGGTGGGAAAGAGTAGAGCACAGAAAATGTAGCTCTCTACAGGCATGGAATATTTCTCCAAAACCACAGTGTTTTAGTATACCCTGTGAGGGTGGTGACAAGATGGTTCAAAAGGACGTTTATATGAAGCATGTATTCCAATGGACATTTGTATTAAGCTCGTGTCCCCCCTTGCTTCAGCAATCTCCCTGATTGCTGCCGAATCTAGCAGATTGTCATTCTGTCACCTGCTTTCCTCCACCACTTTCCCCAAAGTGACAAATTAGGTAACTTCTGGGGTATTTTTCTGGGGAAACGTAGTTGTAGCTAGAAATGGGAACAGAACGCTTGGCTGATATAAAAGTCTCTGAAGCTTGTGTGACGCTTGGCTCAAGCACTTACAGATTGACAGATTGCAGCCAGGAAAGCATTTCCCCACAGGGCTGCCTGGCAGAAGTGCCTGGGCTGTGGATCTCCACCGCTAGTGCAGACCCTGCCTTGCATCTGAGGCTCACCTGGAAATTTCACTTAGCAAGTTCCCTGCTACTGCAGTGTCCTGTGATATCAATAAAGCTTTTGAGGTCTCCTGTTTCCTTCCTGTGGCACATTGTAATTGTGACCATAGATCTTTTATCATGGGTTTAAGCTTGTTACAGAGTATTAGAAGCGCTGTGCAGCCTCTGGTAGGAGGAGCAGCAGATGTCCCCTGGGCCTGCCTGGATTAACTGCTTGTTACACAATTGACAGTCTGATAGATCAGTTGGTCCTTCTCATGCTCAGGATTCTAACCTGTAAATCATGAACCCATTCTACAGGAAAAAAAGGTCTCAATTTGTTTGTTTGTTTTTATTTTGTTTTGGTTTGTTTGTGTTTATTTGGTTTTTGGTGGGGTTTTTTTTGGGGTGGGGGTGGTTTGTGTTTTGTTTTTTGATCTGTCTGGGCAGTATCTTTTTTTTTTTTTTTCCTCCTGCATAGCAGTTCTCTTCAGAGACAAGTCACAAACAAAATCAAGCTTAAAAAAACCCCCAACCCTCAAACAACTCAATCTATTTAAACAGATGGCTTAAAAACAATGGCTTAAAATGCCTTATTAACCAATGTAAACCAACTTTTTTAAAAGGAAGAGCTGCATTTCATAACATTACACATATAACTTGCAGAAGGCACAGAAACTGAAGTTGGAATCCCATTATATAAATTATTCATTCTCTGCCAATGTAGTTCCCTGTAATGTAAATTTTGAATAGCTAAAAAGTTAAAAAGGTTTTAAAGTTAGAAAAGTTTAGACATTCAAAAGGTTTTAAATACTTATAAATGGATGACAAATCAAGCTTTCCCTAGTTTCTCAGCATGCTAAACCGTATGGATATTAAAGCCCTATTCTAGTCTCTCTGTTTATGTTTCTATCTCAGACTGTTTTCTTTTGCTAAAATACAGTTCTTATTCAGAATAACTAGCACTAGTCTTTCTTGTTTTTCTCATAACAATATAGATGAAATATTTGTATGGGATAGATTTATGATGCCTCATAAAAGGAAGGGTAGTTTGAACATAGCACATGAATACAGAAGATTGAAAAAAATACAAACTAGACTGCAGACTTTCCTATTTGTGATAAAAAGACACACATTATTTATATCCCAGGTATACAGTTTCCTGTTTGTTTCATTTCAGAGAACAAAGAGGTTGACAAACATATTTGTGTATATAATAACACAATGTAAGTCAACTTCTATTTTTGATTGTTTTCAAGTCACATGGCAGTATGACAAAAAAAAATTCAATAGTCAATCAGAAATTATACCAACCTGACAGTTTCTTTTCTACCTGTACTCTTTGTATACATTTCTGTAATTTTTGCTCCATTTTTATAACATGCATTTCTGCATTACAAAGATGATTTCCTTAATAAAATTCAAATATCTGTCCAGTGAATAATAAAACTATATGTTCACACAACTTGCAAACACAGTGGTACTTTGCTTCATAACTACTATAGCCATATATGCTCCTCCCTCATTTTCAATGCAGGGAAAACAAGTTTGATCTACCTGTCTAGTTTGATCTATACAAAATAGAATGAAACCCCTCCCTCAACACCCTGTAAAACCTGGAAAGTAAAGGATGATAGATGAGCTGGCAGTGTTGCACATTTCTCCCATTAGATATTTCACACCACATTCTGTTGAAGGTGAGACTGCATGGCTGCCCCTCTGCCTCACTGTGTGTTTGATCAACACTGAGCAAAGTACAAGGCACACTCTCTCAAGTGGTACAGTAGGTGACCACATCGCGTCTTCCCATACCCTTTGTTCTTCTGCTCTAACCAAGAATTGAAAATTTTCCTCTATTCAATTTATGCAGGAAGATACCAATGTTTCTTTCTTCACCCTCCCCCTCCTCCCCCCAACTCTTTACTATTCCATTTACAATAGCAGCACAGAGACTGTATGCTTGATATTAACTACACAGTAGAATTTAATGCCTTTCCCAGATTTGTGACATGACCTATCATGAAAGTGAATTTTACATTTACAGTCTTGTGAAGACTAAAGAGAACTGTAGGTTGGGTCAAAGAGAAGGTTTGTTTTAGGTAACTTCCATCATTACTTCCCAGCATCAGTGAGCATGCTCAAATGCATGTGACAAATTTCCTTGAATTCTCACTAGGGTAAAGAGGATTCTCCATGCAAATGCAATAGTTAAAACACATAAGAGATGTTTGACAACTGTTAGAAAAGACAGCAAGTCTCTTTTCTCGGTTTTCCTTTTCAGGGTATTTAGAATTCAAATGTGATTTCCATATTTCCTTATCTAAAAACAGGCTCTAGCTAAAGGAAACAATGCATTAGGAAGAGGCATAGTGCTACATCATCAGTTATCAGCTGAGACTTCATTTACCATACTGAACTAGTTTCACACAGTAGGACAACCTTATGACCAAACAAGACAAAATTAAGTCCCTTGTGGGGATGTAGCACTGATCAAGGGAACTTCTTTTGCCAGAAAAGACAGTTTCATCATGGCAGTTACAGGTTTTCTGACTAGAAAGAAAATTATGTTAGACAAACATTTCTGCTAGAATGTCACATACCCCATTGTTATGACAGGGACTTTAATTTATTTGGTACTGTGCTGTAGCATAGCTCTACATAACAAAAGAAAATATTATGGGATATACTTATATTCTAGTACTGAAGGGAAATGACATGTTTACATGAAATGCCTTTCAAGTTAAATATATATATTGATTCCACTTTGATAAACTAATGCTATAAATTATCCTTTTATTTGAAAACATCTTTCAGTCCTTTGTCTTAAAATGCTAGATTTAAACAGATCCAGACACAAAGACCCACAAAAATCTAAGTGATCTCAAGCTTTGTGACAGGATCCTCCTTCACAGCATTCCTATGGTGGAAAACAGACACATGTTGAGAGTTTATCATTTCAAACTGCTTCAACCTTTGCTGTAAATTTTAGTTAATATTCAGTTAAGTTACTAAATCTTGAGGTAGGCAGACACCATACCCAATTGGGGAAACTTTCACTTTCTAATCTTAACAGAAACACTAGCCTGTGCCACAAAATAAAACCCAAAAAAGAAAACATACATATTTTATTTTAGGTCCCATATTTTTTCCATAACTCTATCATGACAATAATCTCTATTTCTCTCATCATAGCATATTATCATGCTTGTCCTAGCACCTGAAAAAAGGGAAATGCAGAACACACATGTGAAATAAAAGAAAACACATATGTTTTAGATTAAGCCAATCTCAAGATGTTAAACCCCAGACCTGCTCCATAGAAGAGCAAATTGGATATTAGCACCGTATGATAACTACTCAGTTTAGGACTAGACCATAAATTGTAACATGGTATTTTTCCTAGATAATGCATCCTAATTTGGTTCCATCATACTTCTGACACTGTCTCGTCAACATTTATTCAGAGTTACATTTACCATACCAGTAAGAAGTGCAGCTGTGTTTTTGTCAGCCTACTGCTCCCTTATTTTATCCAATGCTGAGTGAGATCATTGTTCTCATTTGTTGAGTGTCAAGCAGTGAGCTACTTATGTCTCTTGACCTTAAATATTCATTGGGCTATAGAAGTTGACTCTATAGACACCATTAGTCTGTGTGTTCAATTATGAGCTGGAAGGTTTAAGTATTTGACTACAAAAAAAAAAAAAAATTGTTTTATCTTTATTTTGCCCTATCTGTTCTTCTGCTATACTATATCTGAAGAATGAAACTTAAGCATTTTTCATACCTTCTTTTACCATATGGCTATCCACCCACAGAAAAGAAAAATATTTACCCTTCTTATTGAAATTCTTCAGATAGCTTTTTATATTTTTGATTCAGAGTGTAAACTGACTAGATCATTACTATAGGCTCTTCAGATCACCTTCCCCTCAGTCCAGCTTTGAGTGAATAATAAGAATTAATCTTCCTAAAATAGTGAAACAATACATACGTATGTATCCCTTAAGAAAATATGCTGAAGTAACCAATATAGATTACTAATTAGAATGACAATTTGCAAGAAGTATCCTTAAGCAATTCTCTGTTATAGTCAAGAGAGCAAAGGAAACAACGGGACTACATAAGGTTTAAAGTTTCCCCCTAACTAGGTCCTGTTGAGCATGTCTGGCAAGAAACCAGGAATTACCAGGCTTACAGCAGTTTTTTTATATTTCATAATTTGTTTTTATTACACATGAAAATAATAAAATCCCAACTTTTAGCAAATTAAAAATACAGAAAGATTAAGAGAAGTGGTTCACTTATTTTCTGGATCAAAGCTTGGATCTTAACTTGTATTAACCACTTCAGATAAATAGCCCTAATACTTGGGTCCTCTGAGGTCTTCTGTTCCCCCTTCTCCTGCTTATTTCCAGCATAACTTTCACCAAAGTCCAGAGCTTCCCTTAAGGAATTGTGTTTTCACGTAACCAAGACTTTTGGATAGAGGCATGTTTAGTTAAAATACTCCTGACATAAAATGGTTTAATTTGGAAAGGAGCTCTGAAGATCATCTGATCCAACTCCCTCCTCAAAGCAGGGCTAACTTCCAGCAGCTTGCTATATCACTGGTGTAAATATACATGCTGATAAACTTTTTTACAGACTTTTCCCATCCTTAGGTATACTCGATAACTGTGCACACTTCCTTGCACATGTAACGACCAGAAACACTCTAGTGACTAAGAGATAATTTCAATCTGGCACCTATGTAATTTGTACCTATCAGATACCATCTTTTCCAAAAATGTGTCAGCTAAAAGCAGATTGTCCATAGATCTTATACGCACAAATACACACACTAGCTAGAACTTTACTAAGACCACGTAAAAGTTACATTATTTATAGAAAAATCAAACTATGTGTACCAACGCAAAATCAGTAGAAGATATGGAGAGATTATTTTTCAGCTAACAACATATCACAAGTTTTCCTGCTGAGTTTATCAGAATTATTGGTGGACGTCAACACTTTCCAATTGCTCACCAACTCTCCAGCTCAACCATCAGGGTACTGTAAGGAATGGTTTGTGCTCTGTTCCAAGGGATCTGTGTAAGAGGACATACTGGTGAAACTGGCCACAGCCCAGCGTTGCAGACTTATCTTCTAGCTCAGAGCTGACTGCACTTCTGGTCAGTGCTCTACAACATTACTACTCCACAATATTTGTATAGCAATAAGATAAATTCAGTCCTTCACAATTTTACTGTTTGTCCTGGAAACGTTCAGAATTTTACCCAAGTGTTTGTATTTTCCAGTAGAACCAAGCGTGAACAGGGAACAACCACAAACCAAATTGCACTGCACAGGCAGTTTATGAACAGTTTGCAATTACAAGAAAACTCTTTATCATACCTGTTCAGTGAAATTAAGGACTAGCAAATACAGGTACAGAAATAAAACTCATTTCCAAAGCAGACCTATGTTAACTTTTTGTTTAAGGACTAATTAGCGAGTTCTTTAAAGGTATCTGAAGTTATTTTAACAAATGAATATCAGTGGTTAAAAATGATTATTATGCCTGACAGCCTACCTACTCAGAATTTGAGATTTAAACCTGACCTGAACAGAATATCAAAAAAATAATTTGAAAAACTTCAACCACTAAAATGGTGTCATTGTTGTTTTAAATGACAAATTAGTGGGATGGAATTCAAGACACTTAATTATCACATTATTTAGCCAGATGGTTTATTTGAAATCTCAGCAGATGAGTATCTGATTTTTGCCTTAAGTCAGGCTCAACAAGTTAGCAAAGGCAAAGGACAGCAAGAGTATGCTACTCTTTCTTTTGCTTACTTTAACAAATAAAAATTAGTCTGCTCCTCCCCCCAAGCAGTGTTTCAAAAAGAATTTATAGAAACAGTGGTAGCCAAAGGAATATGAACCTTTCACTAATCTTCAGATATCTTTAGTCACTTAATAGTCTTTTGTGACCTAAACTTCCACTAACTTTTCAACGAAAGGGATTTAAAAGCAAACTTTCATAAAAATGAAGACTTGAAACTTGAAAATAAGTTTGAATAGCCTGCACCATCTTCCCTTTGCCTTAAATGTTTTGGCAAAAAGATTCCTTGTTGAATGACTGCAGGGGTGGTGTGGAGGAGCAGCGTCATGCATCAATAATCACAAAATACGAACTGGTGGTATGACTTGGCTTAACTATGCTGTTTCAGCAGTCAGTTCTCTGGTGGCTTGTTCAAATGGTCTCGGCACATTCACAACAGTTTCCATTAGTGTCTGCTCCAGACATGAGAAGAATCCATCAATTTCATTTTCAAAATGTTATAGCATGTAATAACTGCCTTTTCACAAACAGTTTCTCATAATAGAGAATGTTGAATTCTGTCTGGTAACTGCATCCTGATTAAGTTTGTCTTGGGGAACAATTCATTATTCTTGGAAGAGTTTCAGAAGTTTTTTGGCTTTCACAGGCTGCCTGAACTATGGACAGATACCATCTGCTCTTATAAGAATATACATCTCTAGTGTATCATTATACTCATGCACGAAGTATATAGACACAGAAGGGCAACATCTTTAATCCCATCCCCACTGTGAAGGTAAGTGGCAAAAATCTTGGTACTTGTTTTCTTTTAGTGGCTGAAACATTAACAGCACAGCAATTCATTGATTCTAAAATATTTCTCAGATGAACCTCTGAGAAGAAAAGTAATATCTGATGCACCCACTTAAGTTCACTCCTTGACAGGGCTTTCTTCTCTAAAGTTATAATGCTGGTACAACAAGTGGAAACAGGGTGTCTAGCAAACATGGTAACCAAAGATATTTCACATACAGCTATAAATACAGTAGCCTCTCTAAGGTGATATTTCCAAGTACAGATATACCACAATCTTCCTTTCCTTAGTGAAGATGTGAGAAACAGAAATATTAAACAACTTGTTCAAAATGACATAGGTATCTGTAGCACAGAAAACAGTCATACTTTGTTTCCCATGTTTCAGAGCACATAACTTTTGGATATCTGCCCATACAACTTAGATCCCTTGTTTTATGTATTGCTCTGATGTAGTAATTGGTGGAACTTGAAATAAAAAGAAAACGGAAGGGGGAGGGGGGGGGGGGGGGGGAAACAAAAAAAAAAAAAAAACCAAAAACAAAAAAACCCCCCCCAAACAAAAACCAACAAAAAAACAAACACCAAAAAAAAACCAAAACAACCACCCCAAAAAATCAAA
>WTSP01005237.1:67887-91754 GCA_025331215.1 Actenoides lindsayi | reverse complement strand
TAGGTTGATATCACTTTTGGTAAAAATCGCCTTTCCTTTTTTTTTTTTTTTTTTTTTTGGAACTGGTATACAAACTTTGATTCTTCTACCAAAAGTCAATAATCTTAGGCTTCATTGGAGGAAATACATATGAATACATAAGGGAAGAGTGTTAATATTTTCAAATATATAAATATTTAAAATAAAAAGGAATTTGGGAGGTGAAATATGACACTGAAAGACTGTAGATACGGTGGATTCTTTCTAATTCACCAGATTCTAAACATTCCATTTCCTACATTCAGTTTTGTGGAAGAAGGCAATGGTATATCAACTGTACTGTATATTAGGATATATCAAATCAGTCAGCACATTGGTGCCAAGTTGAGAAGATAAATTTTAAATGGTTAATGCTCTTCAGAATTTTCTTTCTTGCTATTCTTTTTTCATGAAGTTTGTAATGAAATTAAATAATTAAGCATTTTTTCATATTCATGGAGTTAGACTGTACTAGATTACTAAAGTGCCATATAGGTAAATGCTACAGTATAAAAATATAGAGTACTATATGAGATTAAGGTAGCTAATGTGAGTGTTGTAGATACCATGGCAGGTTACTGGAAGGGTCTAGTAGTAGACACCATGTTGTCCTCTTTCCATTTTCTGTGTCTTCTTTAGATGACCCAAAAGAGGAAGCTTAGATTTCACTGTTCCTAAATCACACTGAGAATCTTTTTGTTATTGAATTCCATTGTAACATTTTGGTATATATGTTCTAAAAAAGCCCATAACACAGTGATTATTTTCTTAAGGAAATATTTTTGGCTAGGAATATGTTTAGCAAGATTTGTTTATAGGTTTTCCTTAAGACTTTTCTAATTCTTGATGAATATACTTAATAAAATTTGTGCACCAGTTTTGCCATTTAATATAGACAGCACCATTTTTGTATTTCTTTTATTTATTTTTTTTCAATTCAGAAGAATAAACCACTTTTCTTTCTAATGCTTATAGAGGGGAAAAAAAGCCACTCAAAAGTGAAGACCTAGACATCATGCTGTCAAGAATTTCAGAATACCGTTTTAATATAATACATTTTGATCACTGTAGTGCAAGACTAGAACAGGTTGAACTCCTTATACACATTCAAGACATTCCTTCAAGAGTATTGAACATGTAGTAAGAGATCAAATGTATCTCAAAGTATCTCATTACAATTCTTAAACAGAGCTGTCATTTAGTCTGGTCACTTTTAATGAGTGGGTGTGGAAGTTTTCTAAAAAATTCCCTGTAGGGTGATTCCATGGATGTGCTGTTACTACTGGATGAAGTGAGATGAAATTCCAAATTTGTTTGCTGGGAGTATGTCATATTGACATCAAACACAAACTATGAAGATAATACCTAGTGACAGTTCATCAGGAAATTTCTTGCAAATGTCAAAGAAATAGAAGCTAGAGAACTGAGAAGGGAAAGAGTGAATGCTGCACCTGTGGCAACAAAGTGAATATCATAATCTCACATGTCATTGGAAAAAATTACTGAATCTTACTGAAAGTCACTTACTGACTTTCATTTGCTTTATGCATTTAGGAAGTGCATATGTATCACATGGGTACAGGTAGTATCAAAAATGGTTGGGTTTTGGTGACTTGTTTGGAAAAATTATTAATGCAGGCTTTTGGGCAAGTAGGTAGAGCATTGTTTTGAGTTTGGAGGCAAACTGTTCATTTTTCTAACAAAGATGGTGAATTATTATTAACTGACTGAGTGACATAATTGCAAAGGGTTCTGCTATTTGGTTTTTTAGCTATCATGAATCTGTAGGACTGCTGCTCAACCGGGAATAGCCAGGGCCTTGAGAAACAGAAAAAAATGGGTTTTCTGTATCATCAATATTGTTAGTCAGCAGTATGGAACAACGACTGTTCAGCACCAGGCTCCATGGGGCATTCCCTACACAAGGAGAATCCCTGAGTGGGAAGCCAAGTCAGCCCTCAGAATTGCCTTGCAAAGTCAGAATGGTTTAAAACACCTGAAGTGTGAGGTTTAATTGTACTTCCCATTTTTTTTATGTGCACGTCTAAGTAATGAGTTACATGGTGTTAGTGATGGCCATGCATGTGTTGCTGACATGAGTGTATTGAATGGGATAACCCATTTGACCAAAGGGTTCAAATCACATTTCTGCTGTGTCTTGTAGCTTACTGAAAAGGAGTGGTTGCTCTATAGTCTGAGTCAAGTCTTCCCCCATGTATGTCAGAAAATGTCTCCGTGGAAAGGGTGCTAATTCTGTTCACTTTAATTGCAAGAGGAAAGACAAATTATCCAATTACTAAACACAGACTTCCAGGCAATACAAAGTAACATGCTGATTAGTCTAACTATCTAAGGAGATAATTTTATTTATTTATTTATTAAAACTTCAAGACATCCCCTGCAACAAGCAGGATGGAGTTAAGCATACAAGTGATCTAAATGAGTAAGAAAGTGTAAGTTGAGTACTGGTTGTGTGGATAAGATGGATATTTTACTAGAGAAAGTTAAAAATCTGCTGAATTAGATTTCTAAACATTTTTACTTTAGACATAGTTCTCTGTGGTCATATTTCTTCCATTTGTTAATCTGACTGTAATTCCCTAATCAGATCCTTTTGGCCCAAACCAAAGTTTATCGATATTCCTTTGATCAATGCTCCTCAGTAAGAACAGAAATTCAGACACCGTTTTCCTGCCACTTCTGTATTTAAATGTTTGAAGGGTTTTTCTTTTCTTGTGAGTGTTCTGAGAGAAGGTGATCGAATGTCAGTCTGAAACACAGTTTTCTTAAGCTAACGATAAAAAAATAATGAAAAGAAAGTTACCTGCCATAAGCTCCACTAGATAGCATATATTCCATTTTAATACAGTATAAAAAAGAATGTAATTCTCTTAAAAAGCAGTTTTTAGCAGCTTTCTTCTCATGTGCCTTGAGTACACCTTTTAAAAATCATCTTCATGAAGGCAGCTGTTGATATACAGAAGGAAAAGAAATACATACTTAAAAGTATGTCAATATCTATCGCCAGATGCAAATGTAGTTTCAGGATCACACTCTTGTTTTTGAAAGTTTATGTTGACTGTGAAAGGTTCCTAATGCGTGGAAAAGAGGCAAGTGTCATACCCATCCTTATGAAGGGCAGGAACAAGTGTTGGAGAGCTACAGGCAGGCCAGCGTCACCTTGGTTTCCAGGAAGATAATGAAGGATTCTCAGGATGATCACACATTCTCTTGGAGCGTTTCCAGATATGTCAAAGACAAGAAGATGACTGAAAACAACCAGCACAGATTCAGCAGGGGTAAATTTTGCTTCATCAGTCTGAATTTAGTGATTAGGTGCTTGGTTCATCAGTGGATGAGGAGGGAGCAATGGCCATCATTTATCTTGACTTAAAGAGAGCTTTTGACATGGTATCCCATAGCTGTGCTATCCTTTCAGGAAAAAGGGAAAGATATGGAGTCGTGTAACCTACACAAGGTGTTGCCACAATGTGTGGGGCACCCAACACCTGTTTTCTAGTGGCCTTGCTCAGAGCTGTCTTCTCTAGCCATTGTTATTAAACATCTTCATCAACGGCCAGAAAAATGGGATGGACTGCAACCAGAACAATGGTGACAGATGACACCATACTGTAAGGGGCAAATTCAAAGCAATCTCATTGAGTTGGAGGAATGAGCTGCTAGAAACATCATGGAGTATGATAAGGACAACTGGGAAATCAGTTTCATGGAATTTAATAACCTTATGCAATAGCACAGGCTGGGGTTGGACTGACAGGTTTGCAGAAACAGCCCTGAGTATCCTGGTGGACAACAGGTGTGAGTCAAGAGTGCACCTTTGTGGTTACCTGCATATCAATCTGCTCTGGGACAGTGTAGCCACCAGCTCGAGGGAACTGATTTTTCTCCTTGATTCTGCACTCATGAGGCTGCATCTGGAGGAGTGTGCCTGGATTTGGTCTCCCAAATGCCATAAGGTGAGTCCTAATGCACTCGGACCGAACAGTGGGAGATGCATGGCGTATATAATTTATTAAAAATTATAGTAATTAATGCTTATAGTGTCAAAATGTAACAGGTGGGCAAGTTGCTGACACAATGCATTAAATAAAAACTCTTACGTCTTTGATATTTTTTCAATACATCTGTGGCTTAGAATCTAAATGCAGGAAGATAAACCTATCTTTTTAAATAGTTAGATGATTTTCCTCTCAAAGTTGAGAAACATCTTACTTTTTCAAAAAGTAAGTTAGAATCAAATAGAAATACATATTTAACTAAAACTTTAAAAGTTCATTTTGGAATGCATTATAATTCCTTTTTTTAATGAACATTCAGTATATCCATTTTAGTAATTTATATTGATATTGCATTGTTAAATATACAGGTTTCAGAATTTACAAGTTCAGGTAATTTGAAAGAATAATGTTATATCTGCTCCTGGAGAGTGCTCAAAGAGTGCATAGAATGGATGGGAAGAGTAGCCTTTAAAGAACTGTAAAATCTGTTGGTTTTTAATTAAATATCTACTGCCAGATAATATACAATCTCTGTATACTACAATCACAGTTAAGAACATCAATTTCACTGGCTGTTTTTCATGATTTTTCCAAGAGCAGTATTTATAGAATGGATTGTATCTGTATAGGTCTTCTACATCAGTCTGTTATGTCTCCATGGCATCAGTGGTTTCATCTGGAGATTGATTCTGAGTAGGAGTTAGTGATGCAGGACTTCATTGTTTTGGACAATGAAGAAAAATAATGCACAAAAAAATCTGCAACTGCTTTCAGGGCATTTGTGTGCACTTTTGGAGATGTTGAATGACTGTCATAACACCTCCAACAGCAGATACCTGTTATGAGCATGGGCAGGCAAATGTGCCTACAGTATGCAAGAAGGACTACAGCTTGGGGGCTCAACTGAAATACAGCATGTTTGATGTGATTTTATCAGTGTGTGTTATGGTAAATGCAAGGCTACTTACCCATCTTTGGAAATTATTTATAATGAAATATGTTTGGGGGTTGTAGGCAGTTATTCCAAGTTTGTGATTTTTGTTCAGCATCCAATACTTGGTGTTGTATACTGCTTTTTCTTTGGGTGGGGAGGTGCTCTGAAAAAGTGTATGCTCTAGATCATACAGTTACATAGCACCTGAAGTGATGGAATGGACTTTGGGATTGCTGAGAAAAACCTAGAGACTGTGCTACCTGGATGCATATTTACTTCCAGTGTGGATGGGTCAAGCTTGCTGACTTAAACCAAATCCATAACTGTATTACTTTATAATGCCTTGTAGAGTTATCATGTGATGGGAATGCCACAAGCAAGAAAATGATATGGTCAGGAAATATGTTGTGTGTTAGTTTGCTCTTGGGAGAGTACTCCTGAACTCAGCCAAGAGGCCCAAAGGTGTACAGAACACAGGAATTCAGACTCAAGATGTAGTTGTGTCCATAATAATATGTAAGCTTGCAGTATGTTTGAAACTCATTTACGTTTGTAAGTGTAATGTTCTATATTTTAGTGCTAGAACGTCTCCTTTTATTATCATTCTATTCCTTTTATAAATAATGCTGAGTAGTGTCAGACATCACTAATGTTTTTAATGTTCACAAAGAAGCCAGACTTTTTCAGAATTTCTAATTTTTCAAGTTTTTTTTATTAAATTATGTCTTAATATCATTATTTATTCACTCTTTGCAGTTGTGATAAGGTGAAGGTGGACGGTACAGTTTGCTATGTAGCTGGTAATTTCTATTCTTTCCTCAGATACCTCTGCTTATAGCACTTTCTTAGAATAGATTCCAAAGTACAGGTGTAGTTTTCAGATTTTAAGGAAAAAGGGACTAAATGATTTAGTATCAAAAAAGCATTGTGGGAAACAGTCCAAAATTGGAAGAACACACTTTAGGCAGTACACTGAATATATATTAGAAAAAATGTAGAAAATATAACAATGACAAAAACTACTCATGCAAAATATTGTCATAGTAATAATTATCATATTAGTTGTAATTTTAAGAATGTTAATTCAATCCAGATTGTAGTAATGATGACCTTCTTTGGAATTATTTGATGATGAAACAGCATTTTTTAAGATATATAAATGCACTGGAATATGTCACAGGAATATTAAATGCTTATTCATGTTGACTGGGATATTTAATCTGCGGATATTGTCTTTCTCTACTATTATTAGTGAGCTTTGGTGTGACGTTGCCACTTTGTTATCATTTCATCTTATTCCTGCTTTCAGTCACTGAGAGTTGGCCTCTTTCCTTATGCAGCATCAGCACATCCTTTGGATGACCTTTGGAAAACAGGTTCGCAGCTCAGGTAGCTAAAGTTTTATGAACTACAGAGATAAACAGAAAAAATTACTAAATAATACTATATCAGTCCTTAAACCTATAGCCTTTATTATACATCCTTTGGCTCACTCCCTTGAATATAGTTACCAAAAAATTCAAGAAGGAAGGATTTGTACAAATCAGATACAATTATTTTCAAATGCACAATACACAATTTGAAGTGTTGACTCTTCTCTGATAACGTAATATCCACAAATACTTTTATGTTAGTATCCAGAAAGAACATAAACATTTTTATGCATGCATATTAATATTTATATTAACAAAATAAAATTATATATGCAATTCATGTAGATACAGTCTATTTTATGTCTTGTACATTTATATGTATTTACTTCCCTGTATGGAATGCGTTACATGAAAATTATCATTGTGCAAAGCACAAAACTGCAGTGGAAGAGAAGAGAATGGTTCCCTGCTTATCAAGGAAAATTATCTTTCTAAAATTGTACCCATTTGAGAGCTCTGGCTCCACTGCCATAGAGAAGTGCATACATCACAGTTTGGTGTCATAAGCATATTATATTCCAATGACTGATTAGTGCTATGCTGGATTTTTGTTTTCCTAGGCTAGTGTTTCTATAACATGGAAGTTTTAGAAATTGTTTCTCACTTAGAATTTTTGAGGAATTTGTTCCTCGTTTAGCTGTTGAATTATTAAAGCAAAATAAATGTTTGAAATTATTAAGGAAAGAAATAAAGTCAAAACCACAAGTCTGTGACAAACAATGGCAATGCCAGGTTTACTAGACTGTGAGGATTCAAGTACTTTGGTTGAGCTATTAAACCTTTTCCTCAACTAAGTAGTTCAGAGGTCTTTTGAGCACTAGTGCCTAACATTGTGCTGCTCATACAGAAATTGTAAGAGTTATTCACTCCTTTTTAGGAAGTTTTAGGAAGTTTAAGATTGAAGTGGATCAGGAAAAGACATCCTTGTGACTTCTGTGGTAAACTGTCAGTGAAGTAAGTACCACTGAAGAGAGGATAAATGATCCTGTGACACCTTTAATGCTGAAAGTAATTTAAAGAGTAAAAAATACACAGAAGCCTTAATTGTTTAGAGAAAATTATTGCTTCTTAGCTAAGAAAAGAAAAAAAGCATACCCTGTAATGAATGATAATGGCCTCAGTTGGGTGCAAACAGTCGTGTGCTAAAGTCTGTCACTTTCATCAATCCATGAGGTAATTTATTTCCAAGAGCACTAACTGTAGTATGTGTAAAGCATAATAAATACTATAAACTTTTTTAGTGTATTAGGAGATTCCATTTGCTTCAATAGAACTGGGCTTTAATAGGGCAGCAGTCACTCAACTGTTATTAGGTTATGTAATATGTAAGAAAAAAAGCAATGCAGAAGTCTTTTGTTGTAAACAGATTCTTCACAAAGTTTTTGTTCAGAAGTTAGAATTGTATCATGGAACATTTACTGAACTTGTTGTTTTGCTCCATGATCCCCAGATGATCTCAGTGACATTCTGTTATTTTGAAAGACATTGAATGAGCATTGAAAGCATCACAGTGAAAAATAACTCCAAACAGCTGAACTCTGGGTTGTGCAATGTCCTTGTTTGAAATTAATATTCCCTCTTTAAAATAATTCCACATTTCAAGCCAGCATGGCCTAGACTGTCTTCATTCACAAAATATTACATGTATTTATTATAGGAAAAATCTTAATGTACTGAAAATACAAGTTTCATAAGTGCAGTTCTGAAAATTTTGAAGACATTATGCAGTGATGGATGTTTTGTACTTGGTGAAATATTTAGGTATACCATCTTAATATATATGGAGAATTATGTGCTTTTCAAATTACTTTCAGTAATATATCTTACCAGTTCATATATGCAAAGGATTCCAACTTCGTGCTCAAGGAAGCTGAAAGTCTTTGTAGTCCTTTGGAATTTGACATACCAGATTTTTTCTTTCCTACCATAGCAACCCCTTAGGACAAAGTTCTTAGAGAAACTTTTTTGGTCCTTTACATTGTTATTTAACGAAGTTATCAGCATAATAGGAATATCAGAATTGGCAAACAAAATGAAGAATTGAGGAAAATTAAGTCTTTTGCACAACAAAGAATATTGTTCCCTATGGTCATACATGTTCCATGTACGTTTTTAGTCCATATTGCATTTCATCCTAGCACAATCTGAAAGATGTGTGTATGGTACAAAAGCAAAATAAGGTCACTGTAGAAGAGGATTTTCCCTTCTTTTGGATGCACATTGATATAATCTTGCCATTCACATCATCTGTCATGGTCAAAGACTTTAGAAAGACTGCACAGCTAGGCAAGAAAAGCAAGCTGAAGATCCACAGTACAGACCTACAAAATGTCTTAGCCCTGGGTGGTGTCTGGCAAAGAGCTGTATCCAAACCAGAGGATTTTAGGAGCCACCCTTGTCACTGATCTGTATAAATTGTATTGTGCACATTTGTACTTCATACACTCGTGCAAATCTTAAGTTAGACTTTGAGAATCTGTATAGGTGCTAATTATGGATTTATTTTTTATTTTTTTTAAATTCATCCCATAACACTTCAGGACTGGACTTAATGTTTTAAATGTAAATAACATTGTACAGATGTCTATTTATTTGCCATTGAAATTTAATATGAAAAAAAGTGTACTGAAACTGGAAATTCCACTGATCTAAGTTCATAATTTACTTTCAGAATTTAAATAGAATTCTAGTTGTATGTACTGGTAATTATACTGAGAAATTTGGTAAAGCAAAGGCTAAAATTCCTTACTGTGCAAGAGATAATGATCTTGTAATACGGAAGAGATTTTAAACTGGGAAAGGAAAAAACTCAGTTGTGATTTTGAATTACTTTCTGTGCTATTTCCTTTTAGCTTTTCTGTGCTTAGTGCACATAGCTGTTGCATTTTGGATGCTGATAATTCAATGCACAGTTTGCATTTTACTCTCCCTGTTGAGTTGACCTTCACTAACTGCTTGTATTGCAGTTGCATGGTTCATATCATGGCATCAGCAGAATCTTTTGACTGAAATACAGACCTTAATTCAGTTGAGGTCATCTGTGATCTTATATACAAATTTTCCTCTATTTACCGCTTATCAAAGTAAAATCAATATTAATTCCAAATAAAGCAATCACAATTCAACTGTATAACAATTATGTTCATAATTATGACATTATAATTCTCAAAAAAGATTTTAGTTTCAACATCTGGTGAGTTTTTTCCATCATAGACACAACTTCAAAGTTTTTTTCTTATATATCACTAGCATTTCACACTGAAGTTTTTATTTACCCAAACCCTATGAAGAATTTGATTTGATTATTTAGGGCTTAATCCAAATTGCATTGTAGCAACGCAGTTTCTTGATAGCAGAGTTGGTTGAGGAATTTGAGACTAAATTAGACAGAAAATGTCTTTGAGTATTTTTCCACATGAAAAGTGTGTTTTCAGAATAGAAAAATGTGAATTCATATATCACCTGATAACTTCAAAATTTTAACAATATTTTCAGCTTAAGTCAGTTCAACATGTATAGCAAATTAAAACAAATATCAGCTTACACTTTAGAGAACTGCAATGTGGATATTTAGGTAGCTAAACGAAAATAAGTAAACAAACAAGAAAAACAACCCAAACCTCAGCCTGAATTAATTTTACACATATGCTACTGTGAATCAATCTTTGTTCTTAGATTCTAGGTATATGAGAAGGCTGAAATGGTTGATGTATCACATTTTCTTGTTTTGGTATATGATATAATTGTTTAAGGAAAAAAGTTATCTATTAATGTGCTGTTATATTGCTTAGCAGAGGACAAAACTTCACACTGAAATGTGAAGATTTGATAGATGTGCTGTGTTATAGTATAAAAATCAGGTATTAACTGTGCTCTTTCTTACTATATGTTTCTCTGTAATGATAATAATTAAAATCTGCTTTAGCTGGAAATATAAAACTGGTAACAAGTTCAAGATGTGTAATAAAATCACATGCAAGTTTTGCTTCCTTTTCTAAGGTTTTAGGGAAAATATTTGGCCACAGGCTTTGTATTTAGTTAGTACATTCTGTGCTGTTGAACTGAAATGACTTTTTATAAAAGCACAGACAATTTAATATCCATAACATACTTTCTTTAATGAAGAATGTACCTATATCTTTTGGTTAGTTACTTCATCTACAGAGGACAGCGTGCAGCTTTTTTTATTGTATATATGTTTTTTGCACTTTTTGCATGAACGAAGGTGAAAGCTGCACACTGACCTTTCCAGCTCTGGATCTTCACAGTTCTCCCTCTACTTTGTGCATTTAATTTTCATCCCAGATGCTAATTCAGTGGTTTCCTTTTGTAATTTTCGTAGAAAAATACCGTGTGGCTGAAAGCTTGTATTCAATTAGTTTTAGAACTGCTACTCTCATGGGCATAGTTGGATATATAATCTAAATAGTTATTTCTTCCTGGTAAAGTAAATTTTTACTAATATTATGCTGTATTAAAACACTTCTCAATTACAGCTTTATTTTTGATTTTTTTATTTAATGATAATCTGTTCTACAAAATCTTATTTGTATTCCTAATATGAAGGAAAAAAATAGTATGTATTCATTTCTAGATGATAAGCAGTTCAGCATTGTACAGGGATATTTTCTAGAAGTTGACCCCTGCACTTTGCCGATTCATTATTTATTCTAAGTAGTTAGAGGATATGATCTTTCATTCAAAGGACATGGCATGGAATAGAATAATTCACCCTATGTAAATGCAGAGGAATGTGAAGTCTAGTATGACAATTTGAGCACAGATATATGAATTTACAATGTTAAAAATTAAATTCCTTCTCTGTCAGTACTCAGATTTTAGGAAGCCACAAGTCTGCTATCTTACATACTCTTTCTGTACATGATGCCCATTGGTCTTTTTTACTTTGTTTACTTTGTTTCCTATTTTCCTTCATTTGTTGTCTGCTCCTGTGGATTACCATCATTTTTTTTATTACTGTTAATTCCATATTTCAACATGCAGAATATTGAACAATCAACACTCAAGTACATCTTCTAAGTACTGCAGTGCATCTGATTTCTTAGGTGTTCCTCTCAGTTGTTCAGGATATGAATGAAAATGCAACTTCAGATTTGTCTTTGACTGTGTTGCTGGAGCGAGTTCAGAGAACGGCAGCCAAGCTGGTGAATGGTCTGGAAAACAAGCCCTGTGAGGAGAGGCTGAGGAAACTGGGATTGTTTAGTTTGTAGAAGAGGAGGCTGAGGGGAGATATTATTGCTCTCCACAACCACCTGAGAGGAGGTTGTAGTGAGGTGGGTGGCAACCTCTTCTCTCAAGTAAATAATGACAGGACTAGAGGAAATGGGCTTAAGTGGCACCAGGGGAGGTTTGGATTAGATACTAGGAAGAAATTCTTTACAGAAAGAGTAGTCAGATGCTGGAATGGGCTGCCCAGGGAGGTGGTGGAGTGACCATCCCTGGAGGTATTCAAAAAACATGTAGATGAGGCACTTCAGGACATGCTTCAGTGGGATGGTGAGGGGCTTTTTTGTGTGTGTGTGGTTGTTTTTTTGTTGGAGGTAGGGTTTTGGGGTTATGTTAGTTTGTTTGTTTTCTTTTACTTTGACATTTGGATAAGGTGATCTTAGAGGTATTTTCCAACCAAGACAATTCTGTGATTCTGTCTTGGATTGGTGTACTTTTTGATACAAAATCCCAGTAATAAAAGTAATTTGAAAGTTACTGTTTCCTTTGCAGTTCATCTTTTCTTTTGCCAGTTGTGTGTTAGCTTGGTCTTTATTTTCAAACATTCGTAGCAAAAATTACATTGACCTTTTCATAGTTTGTCTCTTGATATCCATTTTGAAGTTTCAAAGTATTTTCCTATACTAAAGGAATTCAAGGTAAAAAAAGGAAAGGAAAACTTTTCATAGGTTGCAGCTGAGGCTAATGGTATATATCAGTAGATTAAGGGAAATTATGCCAAAGAGAAAATCCTCCTTTTTAATCAGAATGAACAGCAGAACTACTGCAATATTTTTTATTTTTTTTTTCTGTTGAAGAAATGAATTTATTTTGTGGAAAACCTCATTTTGGAGTAGGTCTCAAAGTACAGAGGATTTTGACACCACATAGCATGGGAAACACATAGGAAATGTATGCTTTCGGGTCAGCTACTCAATATATGCACTATGTTATGCTTTTCTTCTTGTATCTTCTTACTAGTATGTAACACTTCAATTTAAAATCATGTTTTCATTAAATTTTCTTTTACTTTAAGAGCGAGCCAGAATCTGTATTGAAAGCAGACTTTTAAAATTTAGTTTATGAGAAATACAAATAGCAAATAGCTTGATATTCAGCATTGCAGAACATGTGCTTTGCTTGTATCACCTGAACACAGACACATAAGACTTCTGTATTAAAAATTATGCTACAGGGCTATGCAAAATTTGCTGACTTGAAAGCTTGTATGGAAGGAAGAACAGTAATTAAATCTGTTATCCTCCAGAGAAAGTTAAGAGGTAAGGTGTGCGTAATCCTTCTATTGTATATGGAATGGAGAAATGCAGGCTTATAGGAGATTAGAGAGTGAATGATGGATAAATGGAATAACTAAAAGCAACAAATACTATACTGTAAGTGACAGCTTCTGTGCAAAAGTTCATGCACATTTGCATTTTGAAGATGAGCTTTAAATACTTTTAAGTACAAAAACGTATTTTATTAAGCATTCAGATAGATTAAACTTTAAAAATTGTGTTCATACTGCTTCTGTGTTGAAAGGCTTCTTTCCAATTTTTACCATATTTATATACCTGTTACTTCTTCATGATATTAATATTACTAAGCATTCATGTCCTTTCTGACTCTGAGATTTTGAATTACAATAAATGGAGGGTGGTTTTTCTGTTGATAATGATATTTTATGCTCTTTTAAAACCATCTTGTCACTGCTGAAGGGAAAACCGTTTGGTTTTGTTTATAAACCTAGATAGCTTATATAGCTTTACAGCTTATATAGCTTTATAGCTTAATCTAAACTATTTACCTTTTTATCTGAGCACAAATAACAATGGTAGTACTAGATTTTGGAAGTATTTCACATGATGAAGAATATAGATAGCTTTTTTTCTTTTTCAGAAAATTCCAAATTTAATGTATTAGACTCCTTACAAATAACTTTTAGAGGGAAACTGTAGATGCTGACTATTTTAAATGTTAAAGTTAAATGGGTCCTAGGCATACCAGAATCGTAGCATGTGTTCACAGTTCATGTAGCTTCTGTGCAGGTCTGAAACATCTGACATGCATCAGAACTGTGCATATAGGCTGTAATGCAAAGTAAAAATATAGAAAATTGCACCAAGTTCTTTCCGAAGTGCTCTAATTATGCTAGAACTATAGTAGCACCCTTAAGTGACTCTCAAATTCCAAACAGAATTTCCAAATCTGACATGTATTGTCTTGCTTTAAATGGGTTTAGGACATAGTAAAAAACCCAGGTTTTCCTAGCAGTTTTTTTAAATGTATTTTACTCCACTTTGGAGAAGAACCATGTTGGTTGTAATGCATATTATACTGAAACAACACGTGTAGATAAAGCTGATTTGATAGTGTCCTAAGTCTCTGCCTTCAAACACAACAGAAAATCTTTCCTAACCAGTAGTCTTCTTTGAAATTATGTTGTGTGGATACAGAGATTCATTATATAACATGTTTATTTTGACTTTCATGTTTGGTAGCATGTGTGCTTTATAGAAATATAAATATTTACATATAATACTTAATTGTAATGTTATATTACTCCCCTTCATGAAATGGATGATCTCCTTATCCTAATATCGGTGCAGATAAGTGTTATTCTATATTGCAGCCAAAATACTGCTCTTCTAATTTTTTCTCCTTGAAGATTGTCTCCATTTGCACAGTTAATTGCACCATAATTTATATAATTTCCTATTTACCTGTGTAACATAATTGCATAAAGTGGTTTCCTTATTGCACTTCGTACAGATCTTTTCCAATGTTTAATGCTTAATTATCAGCATTATCACTGCATGGCATATATCATTAGGACATATCTTCACCATATCTTTGTGCCTTGTGTATACACAGATACGTCATCTTCTCTCTTTAATACTTGTATGTCACATGTCACTCTTTTTCCCCACTCTCATTCAGATGAATTTGTTAGGTCCACAACTTCATTTTGGTTTTTGTACAAGGTGAATATTGCTGCTGAAAACAGCTTGCTGTTTGCACCTCAGGCATTCAATATGCTCTGGCTAGTCTAGGGTTTGTTGTTTTTTTTTTTTGTAGAATTTGACTGTAGTACAGAATTTTGTATTTCTTTGCCTTTGGTTCCTTAAAAAATGTCTTCTTTAGCAGGCACTCTCATTGGTGAGTTATTTCCATTTGTTATGCACACATTCTCCATTTGTCAATAGATAATAAGACCTCAATTTTTTTCTAACCAGATTTTATTTCATAAAATTGTCTCATCTCTTAAAAAACAAACAAAAAAATAGAAGCTCAGCCTGCAAGAAGACATCTCCTATTTTTTGATGTCAGAATTTGCTTGTCCAATAAGCTTTTTGCTAATATTCTTCAGAAAAGCAAGCTTGTTTCCCAGTTGAAGATAGTTGAAGATTATACCCGTCCTATGAGAACAGGCTAAGAGAGTTGGGGTTGTTCAGCCTGGAGAAGAGATAGCCCTGGGCAGAACTTATAGTAGCCTTCCAGTACTGAAAAAGAAATACAAGAAAGCTGATTCCAAGGGCTTGTAGCAATGGGACAAGGGGTAATGGCTTCAAACTGGAACACAATAGATTTAGATTAGAAATGAGGAAGAAGTTCTTCACTGTGAGGGTGGTGAGACACTGGAACATGTTGCCTAGAGAAATTTTGGATGCTTCATCACTGGATGTGTTCAAGAGCAGGTTGGCTGAGGCTTTGAGCAACCTGTTGTAGTGGGAGGTATCCCTGCCAGTGGCAGAGAGGTTGGAACTAGGTGATCTTTAAGGTCCCTTCCAACCCAAACCATTCTATAATTTTAAGATTATGCATGTCATTCATCTTAATCTAATTTTCTGCTCGTTTTATTCCAGAATCTATTAGCATTGTATTCCTTTTATTTTTTGCCCAAACACCACATAGTTCATTCATCCTGCTTGATATTACTTCGGGGTTGATGTTAGTCATTTATGGGAACAGGGATCCACATAAAACACAGTTGGTTGAACAGGTTTAGGTATTCAGACATCTAAAATACACTTAATTCTCAGTAATTTGGCTCAATACGCATACCTGAATATACCCAGAGAAAGTAACAAAGAAATTTATGTTCTTGAATGTCTCCCAATATATCTATTAGAAATACAGAGAAGAAATTATCTAGTTGCATCATTTAGTGTAATGCAAAGTCTGACAAGTATCAGAATGACTAACTGTAAAGAATGTCTTTTTAGAAGAGGATAGATAGAACACTGTTTTCCCTTAAGCAACTGATGTTCTTAGAAGGTGGTAATAAAAACCAGCATTCTAGGTTGCAAGTGTTGTGTAGGATAGAGTTGAGGGCATCTCAAAGGCAATGAACAACAGTATAAACCAGTTTTATATTGCAAATGTATTAATAAGAGAGGAAGTGTTTAGCCAAAGTTAGGATGTAGCAAAGAGATGAGGTAGAAATACAGACAGAAGTAAATAAGCTGTCATATTTAGATACTGTAGGAGTTTGTGAATGCAAAGAGTATTTTCTAAAACTGGTTTTCTCAATTTGTGTTTATTTTGGTGTTGTCCAAAATCTGCTGTTTTGAGAAATTTAGGAAAGGCTTTTTATTGTACATATAAATAAGCACTATTACATATTTTTAAAAATCGGTTTATTTTATGAAGGGAAATTATATGTCAATGTCTAGTTTTAACCTCATTTGGAAAACTGGATTTGTGGTCTTTACTCAGAAAAATAGCTGAATTAAATGCTGCAAAATAATTCTGCAGTTCTCATTTTATCAGCATTGAAAGATCTGCTGACTGGCAAGTAAGTAGTAGGTAGTAGACCTTAAATCTTAAAAACCACACACACATTCATTTTTTCAGTTTTCTGCTCGTATGTAATCAACTCATGTTAACATACTTACAAAGAAGATTTTTTTTGAAGGTTTTGAGTTGATGAAAAGTACAAGGTTTTTTTTATTTTAATTTTGAAATATAGCATATATTTTGGTATTCTTGCAGTTTCTTTCCTACAATATCTTATGTAGATAATAGATTAGAATTGCAAATTTGGAGGAAAACCATATAATATAATAATTTTTCATTCCTTTCTGATTCTAGATTTTGGATTATTTTAATGTATTTTATTTACTTAAGTAAATACTTTTGTACTTTGGTTAATATGTGTTTCTGTATACAAAATATATCATTTTGAGGGTCTTGATAACAATAGATTTGAAAAATTAAGTCTTCTGGAAAAAAACTGCTGAAAAAATATAATCTCACATGAAGGTATTTTATATAATGTAAGTCTTCTTGCTGTAGACATGTAAGAATGCAGCTGAATCCTGTTTGTACTGAAACAGCATCTGAATTCACATGTTTAAGAATTTTTAATATAAAAACTTCCATTTTTGAATATATGTAGTGTATGTGAGCAAATAAAGGGTTTACAGAAATGATAGTATATAAACACAGCTTTCTGTAAAAAAAGGCTTGTATTTTTTTTCTGTTGTAGGGTTTCATAACTTAAAAATTCATGAAGCACAATAGTTTCACAACAAATCAAATTTAATTAAATGATGCATTTTCACCACTTACAAAAGGTTTATTAAAGGTTTATTTGTTCATGCAAATTAAAGTGTTTGAGTAAAAATCCACATGAAACTTGGCACTAACAATTAAAAAAAAATAAAAAATCAGAAGATTTCTCGCCTCACTGCAGTACCTTGCCATGTTTAAACTGCTCAGCTTGTCATTTAGAATCTTTAATGAAACCAGGGAGGAGGCTATTTATTTGCATAATAGGACATAATTTGCTGTGGTGAGGTTTTAATTATTTATAGACTGTCTAAAATATTTAAAATGGCATCACTAAGGAGCGTGAAGTGTTGGATAATGCCTTCATTTCAGGTTTCCTGCCGATTCCTTTACGGGTCAAGCATTTTATTTGTAATTAGCATATAAGCATAGTAGCTTTAAAACCACAAGAAAAACAAACTTGTTTCAGTATGTTCCCAACCTGAGCTACTCAAAACTGGCAAAGGTCATTGGGAGCAGTCAAAGGTACAGAACGTGCTAGAGAGTTGCAGCCAGAAGGAAAAAGATTGATTAGTTGTGCAAAATAGACCTAATGCACAGTTCGAGTCGAGTACATGTTAATCACTACATATTTACATTTCCTCTTCTGGATATTTTTTTTCTACAGTATTTACCTGTATTTCCTCATTATTTAGATACATTATATTATTCCTGTAATGTATATAGCAAAGAAATAGTTTTTTGGAAAATAACAAGCTCTGTACTGTTTCTATTTGAGATTGTTTTAAATCACTCCAAAATATCGATGCATTGTGAGGGATTTCACTCATAGAATACAGAAAGCTGTCTGCTGTTGGGGTCTTCATTACAAAGTGTTGAAAGCAAGGACAAGAGGGCAGAATCAGAATGCTTGCTTTCCAGGAAAGTAAATAATAGAGTTGATTTTCCTTGTGGTTTGAACATTCATGCAGATATGTATAGACTATCATGTGAAAATTAATCCATTTTAAAAAGCAAGCAGGCATGTTTCTCCATCGGAGTTGTCTGCAGAGTGACATGAAGCCAGGCAATGGGAAGAATTGCATGGGTCACAATTCTTCAGAATTCAGAAGACTCCTATTCTTGATGTACTTGATATGTTATAGTTGGCCCTTTCCTCTGCTTGATTAGAACCCTCTAGATGGTAGCTTTACTGTCAAGTGCATTGGTCTGGTGTTATCTGCAAGCTTTTTGAACAGACACTCCCTTTTCTCCACCACTAATAAAGATGTTAAGCAGAACAGGTCCTACAGTAGCACCTGCAATATGCCACTTGTTACTCTCTTCAAGTAGAGTAATTTGAATACAAGAATTAACTTAATCCTCCATGATTTAACCGAACTGGACATGTAGGGAATCCTGACTACAATTAAAAACATTAATAGTAGTTGCAAAAACATAAACCCTTTCTTTAGATAACTACTCTGGGAAAAATTACTCAATATGTCCAATCTACTATATAGCAATAGAAAATGAGAAAAATGAGGATACACACTGAGAACACAGATATACACACTTTCTGGAACTGCTGAGTATATGACACAATCTAAGAATAAAATTCAAATTTATGGAAGTATCATCCAAGCTGTTTAATTTATTGGAAAAAAAAATCTGTTATTAGAAGATTTATTCTCAAAACAATGGTCTTCTGTTCTTCCACTGCTGTAGTGTTCAAATGTTTCCAAATTATAAAATCTGAAGCAAACTGTTCATGTTTTCTGCCTTTATCTCTTAAGCCTTGTAGTGTGGCTTCCTGAATATCATATTTGTTCTTTTATTGTTCCACCTGAAAACTACTTTTTTTCTCATTCTGGGTTGCTTTCTCCAGTTCCTTAGTGACTTAAGCTAGATCAATGAAATATTCAATAATTCAATCTCAATTTTACTTTTTAGCTTCAAATGAAAGTCTTAAAACTTTGTTTATATGTAAAATTTTTGGCTTCAGCTGTTACACAGTCCTGTCCAGTTATCAGCTACCAGCTTTAAGCTATCTTCTGATAGTTTTCTGCAATCTCATTTATCAAACCAGAAGCAGAAAAACATCCTTGATGTGTCAGTTAACGTGAGTTTTATGGGAAGCTTTTTCAAGGCTCAGTTAAAGTTGTTACATATTTAGCAGACACCTCAGCAATTTTTGTAAGAGCTTCTGGGCTTTCTTGAACTACAGATTTGTCCTCAAAATTTCACTTGTTTTATAGTTTAAGGTACCTAAATGTTTGATACCAGAATACTCTAGGTATATGTTCTCTCCTGTAGAAAAACATGATGTTATTTTCCTATGTTTTGTCTTTACACCAGTGCCTCTTAAAAATGAGGCTAATGTCAAAGTAACTTGCTCAGAGTCTGTTTTCACCATCTTTTGAAAGACTGTCATCTGCTGAAGGAAAATGAGTTACTTCTCTAATTTCAAGGAAATTTTGTTGTCTCTCTTCATCTACAGCTTCTCAGGGTGACCAGAGAACTGTTCAAAGTCAGGTTGGAAAGAGGGAACTTTGAGCAACATGATCTAGTGAAAGATGTTCCTGCCTATGTCAGGAGGATTAGACTAGATGATCTTTAAAGGCAACCCAAACCATTCTATGATTCTGAGTCTATGACTTTCCTCTCTGGTGAGGTTCCTGGAAAAACATGAGCAATTGTATCAATTTTCATTATAAAGCTATAAAATTCCATCTTGATCTTAAGCTTTTTAAAGGGATTTTGAGCCTTAAATTTTCTTCTTAATACACTCTTCTTTCAGAGCCAGTTTAGCATCACAGTTACCACAGATGTGCACTAAAAGTCAGATTTTGCAGTCTTGATTTCGCTATTTTTTCCCCCTATATAGTAGCAAATTTTGCCCTCGGAAGGTCTAAAACCACAGTGATTTTGGTAGTAATTTTGGCATATAAATAAACTGCTTAGCTTATTTTTTTGTTTATTTTTTATGTCTTATTTTTAGCATAGCTAGTTAGCCAAGAGCAACTTGTCAGTTGTGGCAGGTCATGGACAAAACACCTACAGCAGAAAACTAGCTACATTACAGGAGACAAAGGAGACTATTTGTTGTAGGCAGGTAATCGACCTCAGCTTCCTAACTCAAGATCCTCTCCAACAGTCAAGAAGTGTTTCAGGGCCAATTTCATTCTTAGCTTAATTGCAGCAGTGGTTTTGGCTAATTAATTACACAAATTTGAGAAAAGAAAATTTACATCAGGCCATCAAGTTTATTGCTATGCATTTTTATTCTCCTTAAGCATATACTTAGTGATACATACCCCAAGTATTTTGAATGAGATGTTTATCTCTAGTCATGATTAAGAAAATTGTGATTACCCTATTAAAAGAACAGTATTTCTAATTTCATCTCTGACAACTCCTTACTAATATTTAATCCTTTACAATGAATGTGATTATTCCAACAGACTTCTATCCAAACTGTCAGCATTATTGAATTTCCTGGCAGAGGAACTGCTCTGTTGCTTGTCTATCTCCTTAGTATGTTTTTTGGCTTAGGGACAAACTTCTTTCCCACTCTGGAGAAACAGGAATATATTCAAGGCAAATTTTGCATTACTAAAAAAATAAAAATAAGTATTATTGCGTATTGGAGATTAAAAAAAAGGTTTGGAAGCAGGAAAAAATAATTTTAATCTAAAAAAATAATACATTTTATATGTTTTATTAATAATTGCTATTGCTTTGTTTACCTGAAGGCACAATGAAAAAAATATAGACATTACTTAATAGAATTTGAAATTTTACTTTATTATTGAAGCTACACTGTCTCACTGTCTTTTGAAAACTGATGTTCTTACTTTCCATATAGCTTTTTCTTTCTTTTGCAGCACTCTGCTTTGGACTGGCCTTGTTTTTTTTGTTTTTTTCTTCCCCTTCTTGCATTTCCATTCTAAATCTGAAAGTACCCATATAGAATTCTGGAGTCTGTAACTTTACTATGTAAATGTCTATCTCCCCTTTCCCATTTTTCTCTTTGTCTGGTGAAGATATAAAGCTATTTTCTCCAGAGCCGGTAGGGAAAAAAAAAAAGTACTCTTTTGAAATGGGAGTTTCAGTGAATAACTGGTTTTGCCTGGATACTTTTGCAAAGGGATGCAAAACCTTGTCATAGTAATAATTTGCTAGACATTTACAAATATGTTAATCAATAAAAGCATTTCTTAATGATTTTTTTTTACTTTTATAGTTTATCAAAGTATGAGTTTTACATTTGTAATAATAGATGTTAGTCTTTGTATATTCACTTTTGTTTTTGTAATCACTTAAAAATATTGAGTAGAATAATTTTAACTAGCAGTGTTATTGAATTTATATAGTATGAAATGGTTGAATAACTGAAACCTTACAGGAATAACAGAGCTTTGTGAAATTTATTTGGTATTGAAGAAGTTGTCAGTTGTTCCATATTTGACAATGAGAATGCTAACCCACATAGTTTAACTCCATTGACACTGTGGTGATAACTTAAAGATAAATTGACCAGAATGGATACTTACAAAAAACCCCTAAGTTTATTTCCAAAATTAGTTGTCTTTACTTGACCAAAGACATCTTGTCAAGTTATATGGGAAACGGAGCAAGAATTTCTAATGTGCTATCGTGCTATTTGCTTAACATTTAGGAAACCAGAGAGACAGGATGCTAAACTGAGATCCATTAACATATTCAGTGTGAACATAGTGAACGTATGCCTGCCTGGATTATTCTGACAGTATTTCTCATTTATATTCTTAATTCGTCTGATTTTTGCTTGTTCTTTATAGATTTAGAGATTTGTTATTGCGAACTAAAGTAGCACCGTAATTAATATCTGATTAGGTGATTGTGAATCAGCCACCTATGGCAATTACAGTTCTCCTAAACCTTGGGACATATGCCAACAACAAGATCATGAGGACAGCTACTAATACTACGACTGTTTAAAAAAGCTTTACAGCACCAGAACTAGCTAGCTATAAAGTTATAATTAAGATAAATGTTAGGGGTTTTTTAGTGTTTAATTAAATATAAGACATTATACAGCTTTTAACTTTACAGACAGGAAGTCCAGTGCATTTATAAGTTTTTTTTGAGATACATAGATCAACTCTTATTTCAAACACTCGCTCCTACTTTCATTCTGTTATCACTTGAGTGGTCAGAAGCATTATGTTGCTTTCCATACAAGCCTTTGCAATGAGCTTCATTGTATTCTCCTTCTGTTAAGGTAGCTTCATTTATAGCAATTACTTCTCCTAAGTAAATGAAAAAAATGACATTGATTCCCTTAGCTTTTCAGTTTATTCCAAAGATAAATTACTGCACCTTCTTAAAACTTTCTCTGAAAAAAGGTCCTTCAAATGCAAACCTCAAAATTCATGTGTTAGATCTCTGTTTGTTCTCATCACATTTTGATGTTGAAAAGCTTTGGCAAATGTAGGATTTTTTTTTTGTTTTATCTGAGCAAAACCATTGAAAAATCTGTTCTGTGTGAAAGTCCAGAAACAGGGATGAACTACATCCTGAATTGTTTTGTTTGGATGAATCATAATTTGCTGCATGTGAGAGGATTATAGATTAAAGGCTTTCTCTGTCTGGAACTATTTCTGTCACTTGGTGAAGAAACAACATATAGAAACAAAACCAATATGGTTTTATTTTGTGTTCATATTCTTACTGAACATTGCACAGGGGTATAGAAATATCCAGGATGAACTAATTTTGATCATATTTTGTAAGCAAGCTGCCTTTTGAATTATATATGTGCTGATTTCAAGAGCTTTTAGCAATTCTTACCCTTGCTATCTTCACTATTTACATCAGTTGTATGTAATCTGGGAATTCAGGAAGCTTTACCCATTTATAAGCTGTTGTATTTCTCCCACCAATTCAGAAATTGTCTGTTCCCCTTCAAGGAAGAAAAGCAGATAATAACTGTCACAGAAGATTCACTGACCTACACTGATCCCATCGTATAACATTTGATTGATTACAGAAAATATTTTATTAGAATATAGTGAGGGAAACTTACCAGGGCAACATTTTTTCTCAGAAGAAATACATGCTATTGTCAAGATAAAACACTTGTAAAGTGATCTCTACCTATCTCACACTTCCAGTACAGTGGCACTGTGCCTGCCCAAATGCTGTGATCTATTTTACCATGACTGTCTAAACAGCTGTCATGTAATGTTCTTTCCCTAAGTTATTTAAAACAAGTTTCAGTTTCAAAACAAAATAGTTTCTTTCTGTTCTCTAATGATCATATTTATTACAAAGGTGTAAACCATATCTGATGACATTATTACTATTTGATATTCCCATCTTTTCCCTACATCCTCAATTTTTTCTAACATTGTTTTGATTTGAATTTATCCTTTTTTCCAAATAATTTTATAGTGCTTCTGTTCTGTGCTCAAAGACCTTACATCAATAGCCACTGTTCCTCTAAAGATACCTCTGTGGCTTTCATTTTATAGGCAGATTTCCTACAGCAAGCTTTATCTTCTGTAGTTTCTTAAATATTGAAAGGCTATAACAACAAAAAAAGAACCGTGATGAAATTAGATTACAGACACTCTTGACAGTTACTACTAGTAAGCTCGTTTGAAAGAAAGATGGAATCACGGAATCACAGAATGTTAAGGGTTGGAAGGGACCTCGAAAGATCATCTAGTCCAACCCCCCTGCCAGAGCAGGACCACC
>WTSP01005237.1:41739-67787 GCA_025331215.1 Actenoides lindsayi | reverse complement strand
CCTCAAAAGATCATCTAGTCCAACCCCCCTGCCAGAGCAGGACCACCTAGAGCAGGTCACATAGGAACACGTCCAGGCAGGTTTTATATGTCTCCAGAGAAGGAGACTCCACAACCCCCCTGGGCAGCCTGTTCCAGAGCTCCGTCATCTTCACAGTGAAAAAGTTTTTCCTTATGTTTCTATGAGGTCCTCCCTCAGTCTCCTCTTCTCCAAGCTAAAGAGACCCAGCTCCCTCAGCCTTTCATCATAAAGGAGATGCTCCACTCCCTTAATCATCTTTGTGGCTCTGTGCTGGACTCTTTTAATCATTTCCCCATCCTTCTTGAACTGAGGGGCCCAGAACTGAACACAATATTCCAGATGAGGTCTCACCAGGGCAGAGTTGAGGGAGAGGAGAACCTCTCTCGACCTACTAACCACATCCCTTCTAATACCTAAAATAACTGTACCTCCTGAATGAATCATAGAAATGAGATGTCAATAACGCTAAGAAAAAATACGGCATTACCAGTGTGACACATTTAGAAAGCATGAGTCCACTCTAAATTTATTTGAATCTTGAAATTTAGTGTAATACATGCACACGTGTGTACACTAGATATATATGTATTTGCACATGTGTGTAGGAGACAGAATATCTTTAGTTCATGTAAATTTTATTTTGCCTTTCTCTATTGAGAAAAAGAGGTACACTTGAATGATTCTAGCAAGTTTTTTTAAAGAAAAGCTATTTTTTATATCACTGTGTCTCTAAGGGTCCTTCTTTCACAAAAATATTGTTATGTTTAGCAGTATTTCCATCACTGTTACACGAGTGAGGGTCTTTTTTCTCAACTGTGGGAAGAGGAGAGTTCATTTGAATGTTCTCCAGCAAAATGTGCACTGTGTATGATTATTCTGAAGATTTCTGGGCAGGGGAAATGCTTAATCAATGTATAAACTTCTGTATGCTAAATTCATATACCTCTGCCCCAGTGATACACTGAAATACCAATTTAACTTTCCAGCAACAGGAAGATTTGATACATCTCAGAGAAACTCCTGTTCAGGGATGGTGGCTTTTAGGGTTGGAGAAAGACTAGAATTCATTTCAGCCAGAGGCTAAATGTGTACTCCTGGTTATAGAGTGTTCCTAGTGGATATAGTCATTCACATATCTTGTAGGCATCTTGTCACGTTCTCCTAGCAGCTGGTGTGCTGTTCTCTGCCACGGATAAGCCCCTGTGGGCTCTTTATAGAAAAACTGTAGCATCTTTCTGTTGCTGTGGTTTTCACAAGCCATCCTGATTCTGGCAAGCTGCATCGTGGGTATAGACAGGCATCAACTAACGGTGAGCACAGAAGGTAGATGAGCTGCCTGTGTATCCCCAGTGGGACATGCATGGCACAATCTCCCTGTACTTTTGTGAGGCCTCTGCCCTTAATTCATATACCATTGCTGAATCTTGCGTATAGAAGCTTAGTTCCTTTAATGCATCCTTGCAGTAAGTTCTGCTTACCCATGCTGCAGTGGTTTATAGGTACAGCTGTACATACTGCTCTCTGCTGGTGTGATGAATACAGTTGGCTTTCCCATGTAGAAGGCATAACCCTGCAGCCATAGTGTCATGGTCCATTTGGATCTCTCAAATTTACAGGACAACTGTACTCTGTGAATTAAGCTGGATTTTATGAGCTCATTAAGAAATATAACAAATGAGCAAACAAGGCCTCAGTTCCCTTTCCCTAGACTAGTCTGTCACGTGAATTCACTTAGTCATCACTCAGGTTGTAAGGTTTCACAGAATCATGTGATCATTAATGTTGGAAAAGACCTCTCAGATCAAGTTCAACAATCTACCCAACATTGTCATGACCACTAAACCATGTCCCGAAGTGCCATGTCTACATGTTTTTTGAACACCTCGAGGGATGGTTGACTCAACCACCTCCCTGGGCATCCTGTTCCAATGTCTCTCCGCTCTTTCAGTATAGAAATGTCTGCTAATATCCAACCTAAACCACCTCTGGCACAGCTTGAGGCCATTTCTTCTTATCCTATCACTTGGGAAAAGAGACCAGCACCCACCTCACTACAACATCCCTTCAGGTAGTTGTGGAGACCAATAAGGTGTCCCCTCAGCCTCCTTTTCTTTAGAATAAACAACCCCAGTTCCCTCAGCTGCTTCCCATAAGACTTGTTCTCCAGACCCCTCACCAGCTTTGTTGCCCTTCCCTGGACCCACTCTAGCAACTCAATGTCTTTCTTACACTGCAGCACCCAAAAGTGAGCACAGTACTTGAGCTGTAGCTTCACCAGTGCTGAGTACAGGGCTCTGCATGGCCTATCTAGATCCCTGTACTATTCTTGAGTAGCCTGCCCCTTCTTCCAAAGGTGCTAAATTCCTCTTTTTTTTTTTTCTGAGTCCCAGCAAAAGCTCCCTGTCCAGCCAGGCTGGTCATCTTCCCCACCAGTTTGTCTTACAACACAAGGGGACAGCCTGCTCCTGTGCCTCTGAGACTTCCTCCTTGAAAAATGTCCATCCTTCCTGGACTCCTTTGGCCTTCAGGACTCTCTCCCAAAGGAGTCTCTCAACCAGTGTCCTGAACAGGCCAAAGTCTGCCCTCTGGAAGTCCATGGCAGTGGTTCTGCTGAATCGCCCTCTTACTTCACAAAGAATCGAGAACTATCATTTCATGGTTGCTAAGCCCTAGATGGCTTCCAACCACCACATCACCCACCAGTCCTTCTCTGTTTGTAAACACCAGATCTAGCAAGGCACCTTCCTTGACACTTCCTTGACTTCACTGTGTCAGGAAGTTCTCTTCCACACATTCCAGGAACCTCCTAGACTGTTCTGTCTCGATGAGCCCTGACAACTTATGAGCTATAAGTCATGGCAACTATAAGCTTCTTAACTTACAACATGTAACTCTTAATTCATGCGCCTGTGTGCAAACATTAGTTACTTAGCCAACAGTGAGTGTGCTCATCCTTCCTCCTCCATCACAATCAAAGCGTTACATGTATCACAGCAGGGAGCTGGAAAGCCTCTGCAGTCCAGCTGCTGTTGGATTTGCTTCAAAAGCTTTTTTGGATAAGTCGATGACTTGTACCTTCCAGCTTGGAATGTTTGGTGTATAACATTGCTGTAAATTAGCAGGAAAAGTGACAGGCAAATCAATCTGCAAAAATGATGGCTGAAGGAGACATCAACCTGCAGGTGATAATGTCTGCATAATGGCCAGAACATAAGGAAAAACTTTTTCACAGTGAGGGTGACAGAGCACTGGAACAGTCTTCCCAGAGAAGTTGTGGAGTCTCCTTCTCTGGAAACATTCACAACCTGCCTGGACGCGTTCCTGTGTGGCCTGATCTAGGTGATCCTGCTCTAGCTGGGGGGTTGCGACTAGATCTTTCAAGGTCCCTTCCAACCCCTAATGTTTTGTGATTTTAGCTCTTTCTGGCCACCTACATGCTGCTGTCACATTGACCAAATGGCACTGCTCCCACCTTAGCATGAGCTCTGATAGCCGAAATCTGAGCAGGTGAGTGAGCAGTCACGCAGCCATAGTTTCGTTTTTACTGATGTCAGGGAAAGAAAGAAATCTGTTGTCTTCAACTCTTCACACTTAGGCATCTCATAATTTTACTTATTCACTGGAACATTGTTAAATGCAAGCTTAATTTTGCTCTGTAAACTTAAAAATAATTGTCATTTACTAGTGATAGTGATAAGGATATATTTAATTTACATGGAGTCATGATAAAATAATGTATTTACATAAAACCCGATCCTAATTTTCATCGTGAAACTTGAGGCAGTCCTTTCTAAGTTGTAAGTATTATGAATACTTCAATAAAGAAGTGCCAAATACTTTTTATTTGTGGGAAAATTGCCAAGTCAGACAAAGAAATACAGATAGATAGACATGAGTATTTTATACCTTTTTTAGGAATAGATATGTGCATTGCTTTGGAGTAAGGACCTATTTTTTCAATTATATGTTATTTTTAAGCAGTGTAACTTACACAAATACAGAACCCTGTCAGTGCCTCCTTTATTGATTGTACCCTGTCATGGCCCTAATAGTTCAGTCCCACAGGATCAACCCACACAGGATGAAGAGTCTCAGGAAACAGGACTTCAAAATAAATCCAATAGTCAGACCTTAGGATAGAATACTCATTTCAGAACCTGAGTGGATCGCTGCCCTTTACTGTTACCTATCTGAAAACTCAAAATATTCTTCTTACTCAAGCTCAGGTTTTGTTCAGTTCTTACTTTCTTCCACAAAGTTTTGACAATAATGATAAATTTATAAAACCAGAATGTAGCAACAGAATACATTATGAGAAGCAATGAACAGGCAACATTATAATTCATGAGCTGAGGTAAGAAAATTTGTTTTTCTATTCTTTTCCCTGAAGAATTCCATGTTTCTAGACCATTTATCTTTGGAGACTACAACAGCTACGCAAGACAAAGGCCTCTCTCCATTCCAGAAGTTAGGAAAGCTTTTCCTTTAGGCTTTTCAAGAGACCACTCCCCCTAGAAGTTTTTGAAAATTTGTTTTGTGCAATTAACATTGACATTTTTAGTAGTACTCGTACTGCTCCTTTGTGAAGAAAACGAGTATTTATTAATGCTTGTCATTATGTGCTATGTTAGATACTTTGGACTCTTTAAGTATGGTAAGGAGTTCTGGAGGTCCGGACAGCCGTGAATACACAATTCACACAAAGATTTCTAAAAGCATTCATTCTTTCCATGGGCATTATTGTACAGTTAACAGGGTATAAAGCTTTGTTAGTGTTATCTGGTTTTGCCAAGGTTTGCTAATGCTTATTCTGACAGCTAAAATATGTTGCGGCCTTATCAAAGATGTCTTTAGAAATACCCCTGTCCTCTGTATAAATATACAGAATCACACACAGAATATTAGGAGCTGGAAGGGATCTCTAGAGGTCATCTAGTCCAGCTGCCCTATCAAAGGGTTCACCTAGAGCAGGTTGCACAGGAATGTGGCCAGGTGATTTTGGAATATGTTCAGAGCAGGAGACTTGACAGCCCCTCTGGGCAGCCTCTTCCAGTGCTTTGTCACACTCGCAGGAAAGAATGTTTTCCTTATGCTTAGATGGAACTTCCTGTGTTCCAGTTTGTGTCTGTTGCTCCTTGTCCTCTCACTAAGCATCACGGAAAAGAGACTGGATCCATCCATCCTCTTGATACCCACCCTTTAGATATTTAAAAACATTTGTAAGATCCCCAAATAGTTTTATTGAAATAAATTTATCTAGGCTGGGAAATTGCTAGAATTAAACTTAGGATTGCACTCGTTTTGTCTCCTCTGTGCCTGTGCATTAGGACAGTTTTTAAATGCAATGTCTTTTTTTAAAAAAATAAACAGGTACAAAACTTCATTTATATATAAAATTACGAAGTTTACATTAGGAAAAAGTATTCATTATTCAGCTTTTGCTTTCCTTCATTACTTACTCTGTGTCAACATGTCATATTTATTGTACATTATGTAAAGACTGCTCTGAATACACAATGGTTAATTCCTTAATAGGATAAAAGTGGCAGTTGTCACGCAAGTGCTGGAGTACTTCACGAACATTAATAACTGTAATAAACATAAACATTAATAAAGACATTACTTATGAGGCTTATGGAATAGTCTGTTTTACAAATAAAGAACAGAGAATCAGGGAAATTAAATGCAAAGCCATCCTCCAAATTTAGTTAATGAATTTAAACTGTACAGAATTTGCTTTTTTACATTACTTAAAATTATGTATGGCTTTATTTGTTCATAGTAAAGCTTCTCTTGATTCTAGTTGCTCTCCTGTTGCGTTGCAGTTCCTGAGAAATCAAAATCCCAAGTATCAAGTGCTCTTTATGTGCCTTGAAGACAGGAAGTAATAAAAGAAATATTAGTATATATTAAATCTTCACTGCTACAAACTGTGCCAATGTTGAGATGACTGTAGAGCTCACTGGTAATCATTTTTCCAGTCATGGACAGCTATTGATAAAACTCATCTCAATGAGCATTCATTTGTTCAGGTAGCTAATGCTGTGGAAATGTTGAAATGTTTTTTTTAAAAAGTCTGGAAATGCTTACTAGGTTGGAGGGACCAGGGCTTTATAAGACTCTTTCAAGATCATTTGTGTCTGGCCAATGGCTTGAGCTACTGTTAATTGCTCTGGTATCATATGCAGATATTCCAGTTCTTAGAAGTCAGTAGTTCAATGCTTATACTTGAGGATCCTCTTAAAACTGAATACAGTCAACAGTTATGGCTGTGTGCAGTGGAGTTTCTGACTTGTCCTGGAAAACACAGAAATTTGCTCAAGAGTCTTGGGACTCAGGATTAATCTGGCCAGTCTTTTGAAGCTGTCATAAACTGTCTTGTCAACTATCTTAGAGTTCTCACTTGGAGCAGGGGATTAAAAATTATATTTTCCTGTACCCTATGTTGCATTGTATCTACTGGAAAGGGATTTCTAGACTTCAGCTTTTATTAAGTGTGAACCATATCTGTAAATTAAATTTTGAAGTGAGAATATGACTTGGATCAAAAGTATTGAACTACATTTTCTTTCTTTGCTTAGAAATGAAACATTCTGTTTTAAGTATGAATGGGAGATTGCATAAATGATGTGGTGATTTCTGGGTTTTGTGTTGCCATGTAGGTGACTATCGCTATATCCCTTTCATCACTTTATTCAGAACATAGCACTCTAGTGAATTTTCTTATGCATGTTTATTTTTTTAACAGACTTTTAGAAAATACTGGCTATGAAATATCATTAGAATTCAACAATACATAATGATCTAGCATGCACAGACAAAGAATAATATTTATCCCAAAATTCAAAAATTAACAGCAACAAATGATGTCCTGTGGATATTTTAGCAAGGATATTATGTGGGGTTTAGTCATTAGAGAACCACTGGGGCGTTTAAACTTAATTTTCTTTCCTTCATGGATACAACTTTTTATACAACCTCTAAAACATCATAAAACATCACAGGATCTTCAGTCTTTTTATTTTTATTGTGTGCTTTATTCCAGCTCAAGCTACTTTCTTTGGCTGACTCACATACAGTAGTTATAACAGATCTTTTCTGTTCTACTCTTAACCATTTATAGTGCTATTAAGAAATGTCACGCAAGAACTAAAAGATCAGAAAACTGCTTAAAGGTGCTTAATTTTTATAATGCTTACAGGGTTGTACTAATTCCTTAACAACTGCATTGCTCTGAATGTGTCTAACAATGCTAGTATTTATAAAGTGCAGGTATTACAATGAAAAGAATAATATTCCTCATGCATGACTATGACATTTGTGGTAAATGCACTTCAGTCCAGATACCTGCAAGATATGTGGGAGAAACCAAAGCAGAAATTTTTACATCACAGTTAAGAGCTAAGGTTTTCATACTACTGCATTAGCATCCTAACAGAAGAATTATTTCAGATACTGTGTGATAAACATATTAGTTATGGGGATTCAAACTGTTAGTAAAAAGAAAGAAAAATATTATTGTAATGTGTCCAAAACTATTACAAGTGTTCTTATTTGTGTGTAACAAATGTATTTTTAAGTAGTTTACTTAGCCAAATGTACCAAATTCGAATTTAGGTTCACATTTGTATTAATGATTTCTTGAAAAGCAACAGCATCAAAATATATTGTGCATTAATCATATAAGTAATTTATAGTTCCGTACTTATTAATTGCTGTGTAACATAATGCAAATCAATACAAAACTCTGATGGATAATTTATGGACAATGTTTTGGTCTTTGTGGCATAAAGAGTTATTAGTTAAAAAAACAAAAAAAAGAAAAAAGAACATCAAACCCTCAAGTCAAGCACTCCAAATTTAGAAAATACTGAAACTGGAGCTGTTTTAGCTACTTGAGTTCAGCTTACTTCCTGTGCTTCTCTGCTAGGAAGCATATATTGCTATGTGAAATTCTCTGCTTGGTGAAGAGTGGGGGCTGTCAGGAGACATACAGGCCACTGAAAGTCTAGTGTGAGCTGCCACCCACAGCAGTCTGAGGTCCTCTCAACAGCTAAGGCTGTGACTGAGCATTTCAGTGCTGCAGAAAACAGACTAGCTTGAATAACTTCAGCAATCGTTAAAGATAATGTCAGAAACAGTGCCTCGAATACAGAGGTGTGAAATATTAGTGAGGGGCAGGAATAAACCAGGATGTTCACATCATTATTCAACATTTATCTTTTAGCTCCTCAGGGAATGTAATATTTCAGGTTTCATGTACTGAGCACTTTACAAGATCCTTTCTTGAATAAAAAATAATTTTCACACAGACCATTTTAAGATGCCTTTATCGTCAGAGAGATTCAAATTCTATGAATTATTTTACACTGGTAATATTCCAAAATCACCTGTGAAGTTTAGATGCCTTGTCTCTAAATTACCAAGTGTGCATTCATTTTCGAAGTTCATCTTTAGAGGATTAGTACATTATTTTTTCAGTTATTTTAATAACTATAAGTATTCATTTAGTTTAACATGCCTGTACCAGTACAAAGGTTTTCAGAGTTTTTGCTTTTAGATGTTACACAGGAAGGTAACAACTTCCATTTAAGACTGGTTTAATTATTTATGGAATCAATTAGAATGATATACTACCTAAATTAAGCTGCTTGATAATATGTAAAAGAAAAGAAAGACAGATAAAACTATTTTATTCTCTTTTTAAGAAGAAAGGAAACCTACTGAATCCTTTGCCATGAAACCGAACACAGAGTTTCTGAAGAAGTATTGTCTCAATTTCATAGTTCATTGTTCAAACCACTTATTTAACCACTTCCTTTCTTTTCTGAATTCCGTATATTAAACACTTTTTTAATGTTCTGTATATGGTGGATGAATATATTAATACCTTAGGTGGGAGCTATGAATTCTGTCAGATCACAGCTTTGGTCTTGAACGATGCATGTAATTATTTCTTGTCTGGTATGAACTGACTTGTTCAAGAGCTCTTGGCTCGTGCTTATGGATACATGGTGATCCCGCAGTAGATTTTCTATCTGGTTTTCACAGAAGTTGCATTTTGCCATCAAAGGGCATAATTCTCTGATACTTACTTACCTTTGAAAATCTTTGATATGTCTTCATCATAAAGTTACGGCTTGCATTATTTTGCTTTTCTGAAATGTTTTGCAGGACTTTGATATAGACATTTGCCAGAAAGTGTGTGAAAACAATATACTATAGCTGTACCTCGGCCAAAATTTCTAACTAAAATTAGAACCAACATAAATTTTCTCATTTTATATCCACATCAAGCTTTTTGAAGAAATTCCATGGGAGTTCAAAACACTTGACAGTATGGAGTGTGTATCACAAACTGAAACGGGAACATTTAGTGACTGAACTGGTTCTTTATCCAGCTGTACTGAAAATGCTGTCGTTCCAGGCTAGTAACACTGAACAACTTAAATCTCTGAATATCTTCAGCTTTGTGAAGAAGGCTATTGTCAGCCAATTTCATTAACAAGAATATAAACAAATTGGGATCTATATTTGAGTGCCTTAGCATCAGTTTCTGTGTAGCGTGCAGGGATGGACTTTGACAGCACAGCCAATATGGTTGTAATCAGCAGTCCCTTTATTAAGTGCAACGGGCTGTATTTATGCACGAGACAACGCTGATCACACAGCCAGGTCACTTCTCATTGGCCCCACACTCAAACCCAGAGTCTGTCCACGCGCACTGCAAACACTTTTTATTGGCTGACGATTCTCTTGGTTTTCCTCCTTTAGCACCCTGTTTTTCTCCTCTTACCCTCCTGTTTTGCCAGGTGCTTCTGCTTTTCCCATCCTTAGTCTTATCTCCTCAAGGTCAGGGCAGTGTCGGTTGTTTTTCGGCCTTGCAAGCCTTAGCATAACTACTTCTAGCTAACAACTATTTCTGTCCTACTCTTATCAATCCCTACATTTACGATTCAGTTTTCTTGGTTTAGCACACACCCTGTAACTGCGGCTTTTCTCTGAAAATTGGAATACTGGCTGCTCTTCCTTTCAGAATGAGTGGTCATTCTGTGGCATAAAATTCATGCAGTTATGGTAGTCTCGGAGAGTGATTAATGAAAAGTTATATTGTTAATGAAAAATTAATGAAATGTTATAAAGAATCTTTTGCACAAGGATAAGGCGATTAAATACATTATGAGCAAGAGGTGATAGTTTCTCATGTTGCTAACACCATTTTGTGGTCAAAACAACTTCTGATATTCAGAATCTACCAAAAACCATTATATAATTAACTAAACTTCAACAGGACATCAAGTAATTTACAGTAATTAAGACTCCCAAGGTAATTTACAATAAAATGCCTTGTTCAGCAGTATCGTTCAGTCTCTACATAGGTCTCCTTTCTCCTGTCAGTTTCTGATATTTCTAATGATTTTTAGTCTGAGTGGTCCTCTGCTTGGTCCTCGTACATCTCTGTGAGGCTCCTCTGATGCTGTCTCATTCCCTGCTTCTCCTATGGCCTGTTCTGTGTGCACTTGAGATCTTTTCACTTTCTTCTCGCACTAAATTTTAAGTCTTAAGTTACCTATGATCTCCACCAATCAGTTACCATAGGGCTGCCAGCACAGTCCACCCTTGGCAACAACAGATGGTAAGACAAGGGTGAACATGCTGAAGGGGGTGTGTGAAGGGGACACCCAAAACTGTCTGAGGAGGTGTTTGCCTGAGACTGATGATGTTAAAGAGTACAACAAGCCCCAAGTTGCTTAAATGGTTACTATGGAACTTCGAAGAGGTTTTTTGCATCCAAATTACATCCCAGCAGCAGTTACAAAACATTTTGCACAGTTCGCATGAGTCAAAGAAGTGAAGATTACATGGTAAACCAAGAGGTTTTGTCTAGAGGTTTACAGTCTTAGCAGTCTAATCAGAAATTTATTAGCCTAATTACAATGATGCTAGCACTTATAGGACAAATTATTCATTTTTTACAGCTTATTCCTGATAATACCAATTAAAATGAACAATTTTCCAGTATTTCCATTTCTCACTGTTCTGCTCAGCATTTCATTGCTCTTTTAGGTCCTGAGGTTCATGGCTTGAGGAGGCTGGGAGAGGATAGAGAGTTGATTATAGGGAGTCATTAAGCATTCTATAACTTTAATTGTGATTGTCTTGCGTTATGTTAAAGTTTGCATTTTCTTCCTCTTTGTTCTTCAATATGCTTGGGGTCATTGTAATATGTTTGCTAACAGTGCTCTGGTGAGTATAACTGATCGTGGAAGAGTTGCTCATAGCCTTGGGGGAGCTGGTGTATCATCCAGTGCCCATACTCTTGTATAATGCATTGTTTTTTCCTAGCAACATAGATTATTCATGTAATACAGAATAATTGTTTCTTATTGCTCTGTTTTTGTTGGAATACAGTTATGTTAGAATCAGCATTACAACACAGTTGTACTTGTTTATAGATAATTGCGGTAACAAGCTAAAACAAAAATAACCTCTAGGTGGGCCAAGACAAGACTACAATTCTTTAAGCTTAGAGTTGTTCTCTTAGTACAAAGCCGGTGGCTTGTTACAAGTAATTGCAACACTGTATTTACTGTGTTACAAGGCTACATCTTGTGGAGAAACTGAACAGAGCTCCTATATTGTCTTGTATGATTCTCCTTATCTTGTGATCAATTTCTAACATTGAGGGAGAATTTAATAAGAAAACCTGTTATCTTTTGTGTCCAAACTTTTAAACTACATTTCCACTACTTTTGTTTGCTCTGGCAGCAGGTTTATCCATATAGCATTTGTCTAACTCACATTAATTAAAATTTTCTTCATTTTTCTTCGTGGTGTTTAAGAGGTTTCTGATAGCGATAGCATCAGCATTAATGGAGACATAGTGGGGTAGCTTGCTTCTAAACATTCTACTTCAACAAGCAATGTTGCCATTTTTAAATATCTTGTCCTGTAAGTTAATAGTCAAGTAGGGATCTAAATTTGATCATTTGTATTTTTCAGCATTTAATAAATAATTTTGATATCATTTCCACAAATCCACTATTAGATTGAAACAGAAATCGATTATGATTTCTTGGAAAAAAAAAAAAAGGTAAATTCATAAAAATAGAAGTGGTGTAATCATATCATTAACATAGCCAATGAAAGACAGATTTTTAGAGAGAGCTACACAGCGTTCTCCAAAAATGTGATGTGTGGATGTTCAGAATAATAATAATCAATAGCTGTCTGATTCTTCTGAGGATATACAAGTAGAACTATGTCAATATCAATCCCTGTATGCAACTGTTCCTTGAGTGTATGTGTGCTATATTACAGAAGTCTTTTTTTCTAGCTTTTTTGTCTGTATGTGGTACTATGGCACCTTTTAAGATTTACATTCTTCATAGGATTTTGTTTTCATTGCATTTTGTCTTGTCTGGTTTCTTCCACTTAGCTGTAGACTATCAAACTAGTTTATTATGCATGACCCAGCAATGTTAAGTAAAAGATAGTTATATTTTTTCAAATTCTTTTTCCAGCAGCTGGACTTTCCTTCATCAAAAATAAAAATATTTGAGAATCTTCAAGTAGGTGTCATAGTTTCAGAGACCTTGGGCAGTGTCAAAGTCTTCAGCAGCTCTCATATTCTCCACTATACTGCCTATTTCTGTCTTTCTCTGTTGGACACAGTTTTGGTTTTACTTCAGCATCTGGTATTGGGGAATATATTGGGTGATATTTAGTTATAAATATAGGGTGAAAGGTACATCACAGTTGAATTGTTACTGGAATAACAGGTTGTGGTTTAACTCAGCAGGCAGTTAAACACAACACTCAATCCCTGCCCCCAGTGGAATGGGAGAGAGAATTGGGAGACGGGGAAAGTAGAATTTGTTTGTTGAGATAAGGACAGTTTAATAGGACAGAAAAGGATGGGAAAATAATACTGGCAATACTAAGAATACTACTACTACTAATGATAAAAGATTTATAATATACAAAACAAAAGATGCACAATGCAGTTGCTCACCACTCGCTGACCAAAGCCCATCCAGTTTCCAAGCAGCAGCACCTCAGCCCACCTTTTCCCTAGTTTTATGGCTGACTAGACATCATATGGAATATGCCTTTGGCCAGTTGCAGTTAGCTGTCCTTGCTGTGTCCCCTCCTAACTTCTTGTGCACCCCCAGCATACTCACTGGCGGGCTGCTGTGGGCAGGCCTTGACTCTGTGTAAGCACTGCTCAGCAGTAACAAAAACATCCCTGTGTTATCAACACTTGTTTCCAGCAGAAATTCAAACCATAGCCCCCTACTAGCTACTATGAAGAAAATTAACTCTACCATAGCTAGAACCAACACAGGAATTTAGTGTCACAGTAGAACTTAACCTGAATGCTTTTTAGAATATTACATCTATGCTAAAGACCAGTCAAGGACAGCTAATCTACAATACTAAACTGGAATTCAAGCCTACTGCAATAAACTATTTAAAACTTACATTCACATAGAATATGAAAATCCGTTGTCCCAAAACCCCATCTTCATAGAGAATTTTGGAATATTTGTTAATAAATAGTTATTTTCTTGACATTTTCTCAATCTGCTTGTGTGGTACAGGATTTTTTCTGCTTCACGTTCTTTAGAATTGTGTCTAACATTAAAATAGATAATAATATTGCATACATGGCACATGCAAAACCAAAATATAAAATGACAAAGTATAATAGTAATTTGTTAGGCTCAGCTTGCAGATAATTCCGTCTTATAGTCACTGAATTTTATATTCCTTGAAAGGGACATTTTCTATGGGTTCTCTGTCATGTTTCTTCCCCAAGTCACTCAAAAAAAGATTTTATAAAAAACACAGCATCAAAATGTGTGCCCCTTGATTTTTGTTGAACACCTTAGTAAAGAGTGAAATTATATTACAGGCCTTCCAGCTTCTTTCAAGAAAATAACAGTTCAGAGGAGCAGATTCACAAGGGAAAAGAATTAAATAGTATTTCCTCCACTCATTCAGGAAGACTCATTTTATAGTTGATTTCTAAATCTTTTTGAGAAGATATTCCACCATTTAGTGCTCTTTTTATTTCCTACTTAAGAATTGCTAAACTAAAAATTGCTCTAAGCACTAATAAGGCTGTAATAGAAAATGTGTTATGTATTTATTTATGAGAAACATGTTAATTTGCAGTCTGTATATCCTGGAAGTTCAGCCAATTCCTTTATTTCTAAAAAATTAGAATCTAGTAACAATTACCTGAACTGATAGGCAAATAAGGTAACATGTAGTGGATTAATAGAAGAAGTAGATTACTTTTATTAACTCAATAGAACAGTGAAAGTAACAAATTTTCTGAACCTGACAGTCAATAATTAAACTAAATCTTTGGCTTTGTAACATAGTTGACAATCTTCATCAGTGTAGCATTGACACATCATGCATTTAATCTGAGGTGATGTGAGCAGTGGCTGAGTGAAGCAATTTAAATAACTGTTTTCTTAAATAAATTATTGATTATTCATTCCCTGTGGATATACAAGTCACGTAGTTCAAAAAGTTTAAGAATAACTGACTAGGCAGTTTGGTTTTCTGAATTTCACTTTAGAGCTGTTGTCAATACCCTATGGCTTAGGTAACTCTTGTCTCATATCAGAAATTTCTTTTTTGATTAGTTTTCTCTTGCTAGGCTATAATTTGTCATCAGCATAGTGTTTTTTTTCTGAAATACCCAGCTACTTAACCTGTACAAAGATAGATGGGCATCAGGTATATTTAGTTACTTTTTCTGTCATTCATATATGATCTTAATGGATTTGGGCATGTGTAAGCTGCTTAGCTTTCTTTGTCTTACCTTTCTGTTTTTCTTACTTTTTTTCTTGCCTGTTTTCCTCTGTTTCACTTTCTCTTGAGCTTAAATGGAGAGAAGCTGCCACTCTCTAGGATACACCCACAGCGACATTATTAAGTTCACTTCTCTAATATTTTGGGCAGAGAAAAGTTCATTCTGTTTGTGTGCTGAGCTGTGAAACCACACGGCTGCAATTAACCCAGCAATGAAATGAAATATGATATCTTAGTCTCTGCAGTGTCAAAACACGGCGTGGTTTCTTTTGGCTCAGTGTATGGTCAGAATACAATACAAAAACTCTGTAAACACTCTCTTAGATGAACTGTGTGTTGTAAAGTACTCAAGCCCTCCACATACGCTGACTGTGCAGAACTCAGAAGTTCACTGAGGAAGGGCTGTGCAGGGCTCCACAATTGAAAACTTCCCTAGACATTCTGAAAGCCCAGCAGACCGAACTGACCCCAGGTGAACAAAAAGGAGGGACAAATTGTCCAGATGCCCATAACCCATCTGCTTATGGGAGAGAAGTAATAGATGAATGACAAAGCAAATAAATTTCCTTTAAAATTTCCAGTGCCGTGCTTCTTTTTCTTTATATTCAAGGTTTTCAAATAAATCCTACATTGCTCTTTTAGAGACTGCTTATTTTTAGAAGCTCTCCAGACATTTTTTAATTACATTAATGTCATTATGGGGTTTGGGGTTTGCTTTCAATTTCAAATGAAAAGGCTAGCTTTGTTATTTACCAACTTGAGTTTTATGATAAAAAAGGTTTCTATCAATAAGTAAATAAGGATAAACATTCATTATGAAATAGATACCTCCTCTGTGCCCTCTTTTGGTAGCAGATATTGCTATCCTGAAGGCAAAAAAATTATTTAAAAGAGCATCTGGGATTTAGGTTTTAATTACCGATCGGAAAAAAATACGTAATAAAAGGTATCACACGGCAAAAACTATCTTTGTTGGCTGGAGCACTGTGGTGTTTAGTAAACAGCTTCTATTAGAGATAAACCAGATGAATGTGATATGGAGGGTTCATTCAGTTGTCTGCTTACCTATCCATTTTCATATTCTTATGACTACGTAAAACTTGAAGCTTTTTGGTCTTATTTTATATAAGAGATTAAATGAAGCCACGTTGATTACAGTTTATAAATTGACCACATGCCAATTATACTGGAGGTTTACAAAAGGTAATGAATTGAGTATTGACTGTGTCTGTTTACTGTGCACTCGGCATTGATTTCTGGTTTGTTAGAACTTTTCACGCATCAGCACTGGAAACACCATTCGTAGCATTCTCAGAGGAACCTAAGAGTGCTATGGGTCAATAATTGAACCGTATACCATACATACTCAGTTCAAATTAATCATCTTGGATCAATTTCAGTCCTAGCATAAGTGGGTAAAACAGCAGGATTTGATTTTGATAGAGCTTTATTGACATACTTTTTAGAAAAGTCTATCGTATTTCTGTTTGAGTTTCTGAAGTCTTTCTCTGTATTCCTTACATTTCACTATTAGATAGGTCCTTCGTTTCAATTGATAATTGCTGATTTCATGTTTACTTTTGGATCGGGGTGCCGAAAATTTGATGTACTGAAAGCTTTTTTTGAAGCTCAGAGGAAACTGAAAGTAAACTTTTGTATATTAAAAGCCACAAAAATCTCTCATAGTTTGGTGTTTAGGTGTTAAAAGCCAAACTGACCGTACTGACTCAACTGGATCTTAGAATGTAATAAACCAAAACAAAACATTACCTTCATTTGAGTTAGCTCCTTGAATTTTTCAGCTGATTGCCAGCATTTCTTTATACTGACCCTGAGTTTCTTTGGTCAGTATATCTACAGCCAATACTGTTTAAGAGATTCAGAAACTCATTCAGAAACTGTTACATCCATTTGATGTCTTTTAGAAAACCTGTATACTGAACTCTTTCCACTTACTGATCAAACAATTTAGCCTTGCCATACACAGTCAGCAGTAAACATAATATTCTAGGCAAAGTGTTAAAAAAGGCTATTATGTGGCTGTTCTGTAAAATGGTTTTCTGCATATGAGACTATTTATTCACTTTTCTGATATCAGGGGAAAATGTGAGTATTTGTACAAGAATGGAGTAAGAACATCTCAAAGTGTGAAACAGACAACAGAAGACAGTACAGGAATGAGAGAACTATATAGTGCATGTGAGCTCGTGGTTGTTCTAGATTAGTCTTGTACTTTCTGTCTCAGATAGTGGCCAAAAATGCAGCCATACTTTATTAAGAATGGAATTCTTGTCTTTGTGGTTTCACCTTCTACTTCCAGTCAACAGCAGTGAGAGATTTCCAGAGCTGGAACTTTCACTTCCACCATACATAATAGAGTGTAACTTTCAACTGGGATGCGAAGTTTTTACTTCCAAGAGATTATCCAGGAAAAGGGCTTTTGTAACTGAAAAAACACATTGCCATGACCAAGACAGCCAGGATCACAGTCATGTGAATAATTGCTCCAAGGAAACAATATTCTCTTGTGTTTGGTGGCTCCTCCAGCCTCAGGTGATGAGAATCATAGTACCACTCAGTTCTTGCACTGAATCTAAATCCTCAGCCTACATTTGATTTGTAACAGTGTTTAGTGAAGTATATGCACTAACCATTAATTCAATATCCAGCTCTTTTCTCATTAGTTTTCCACTTGCTCCCTTGACTTTGCTTACAACAGCTGCTAAATATATGCTAAGCTACATCAATCTAATCATGTAAGGCAAACAAAGATTAAGAGTTTTTATAGTCAAAAGCTCATGAGCAACATCAGACTTCCCTTATTTACATCCAGATAAGTTATTTTTTTGTAGATAATTTAAACAACTGTGTAATTTCTGGCTGGTACGGGTACTCTGCAACATAAAGTTTAGAGTTTGAAACGATGGACTTCTCTAGTGTCTAGACTTTCAAAGCTGTTTATGCTTCTCACATTCATCACATACTGTGGCAGTTTTGTGAAAGTCTGTAAATCACTGCTTGCTTTTAAGATTTCTTAATTTCATGCTGTGCTGTTGTATTACTACATGATAATAATTTCATATTCCTCTTTCTGTCCCTACTATTTATTTTTCTCTTCCATTTCTTCCACTGAGAGTATTTAGCCTAGAGAACAGATGGCTCAGGGGGGTTCTCACTGATGTATATAAATACCTAAAGGGAGCGTGCAAAGAAGATGAAGCCAGGCTTTTTTCAGTGACAGGACCAGAGGCAGCTGAAGCTTCCCTCCATTGGAAAGTATATTTCTTACTATAACATTTAAAGTAAGTAAAGGAATATAAAGACTATAAAGAAAGGCATGATTACAGTCAATGGAGAAAAATAATGACATGCAATTGTGCTGCTTACAGAAATGCCTAGAAATAACAGAAAGCACAACAATAGAGGAAAAAACTGCTCAGAATACCACAAATTAAGAAAGATTGAAAAAAAAATGCTACAAAGTTGAGAAAAAAAGAGCAGCCTTTAGTTAACAGACCTCATATAAGACAATTGTGTGTGTGCCATAAGGAAATATAAATATAAATATTGTAAATATAAACGTGTAGGACCCAAAACCACAGTGGACACCAAACCCACAGTGAAGTCGAGTCATGAAAGGTGTTCAGACTATTCAGGAGGCTAATACAGAGAATAATCAGAATATGTTCTATCATTATGGAAATAAGTGGAAGTTATATATAGTGCAAATAAGAATCTAACAGAAACAGAGATATCAATGCTAGTGTTTCTGAAAAAATTAAACTAACATATTTTTGGTCCCTTATTCTTCCTAAGTAATTGCTACTTGTATGATGCCTAGTTCCTTTGAGACTTTCCAACATTCTGTCTGAAAACATTAAATTATTAGAAATATTCCCTTGCACATTTTTTTCCAATGGATATATTGACAATATAGTCAACAATTCCTATTTTGATAATAATTTCAGTAAACAGAGATGCTGTGTTTTATAATCACATTAATTCAGTGACTTTATTTCTTTATTTATTCTTAAACTTACTGGTGGGAGGTAAGAGAGTGTTGCTTACTCTCCCTTTCTGTGTGTGACACCCTCACATTCACGTAAGAATTCCATCTGCCTCCCTCACTGGGAGGCTTGTGGATGCTTCCATAACAGTGCTTTTTATGTGTATGCTTACCCTGTGTATGCATACAAAAGCCTTCTACTGAATTCTCCTTACAATCCTTCAATGTCATCATTCTTACTTTTCCATCAGCCTGATTTGCAGTAATATTTCCATTAGTAATTATAGTAATAGTATATAGTAATTTCTCAGGAAGTAATCTTATCTTTTTTTTTTTCTTCTGGAAGGAGAAGGAAGGACTGTTTACATTTTCAACTCTATACAGACACAATAATTTCATTTCTTTTGCCTCACTTGAATTAGTAGCAATAATAATAGTAAAATAATAGTCAGATAATTTAAGTAAGTAAAGAAAATTATTATCACCAGCTTAAAAAAGTCCTGAATTAATTAAGCTTTGTGAAGTTTGTGTGTAAAACTGTGTCAGAAGATATTCCTTACACAGATAGCAAGTCAAACCACAAAGAGATACAGCCTTTTACAACTTCCAGCCTTTCAGAAATGTGTTCAAAGTACTGTTTGAGTAGTTTGTCATTCTTCTTTCTGTTGCAGTTTGCAGTGTGCTTTTTTGGTGTTGAAAATGTCTCAAAGCTTTTCGTTTCTGCCATTTATTTTTGTGAGGCACATTCATAGTTTTCATTCAGTTCAGAGTTTATGCTGGCAACCTTCTGTTAGCATGTGGAGTTGTTTCAGTTGGCAGTATTTTTTTATGCTTTATGGCAGATTTCACTCAGGTTTTTTTGCCAAGTGAAGTGCCAAGTGAATCACCAAGTGAGGACAGCCATCACTCAGCGGTGAGCTGGTCCTCACTAGTGACAGAGGGAGTGTTTTCAAATGACTCATCACTTGTTCTTCAGGGAGGAACGCAGGGGAATCCTGACTCTGAGGGCAAACAGCTTTTTTGGATTGCCATAGCAGTACAGAGGAAATACAGAACGAGATGTCATGTCACAGAAAAAGGGACTGTAATACAAATTAATTCTATGACTTTAACAGAAAGGCAGAACTGTGGTTAGGTTAAGATTTAACCAGACGTAATGTGCATATGTGGGAGTGTCCTTCACATATTTTTCTCATGGCAGTCCTTGTGATATTCCTTGATTTTATGCTGTTTCTTGAGATGTTAGGTCAGGATGCTCTTTATGATGTTTTTTCTTCTTTCAACTTTCTTTTTCTTTCAATCACTCTTAAACTATTAAGTGTATTGCAGAAATAATTTCTTCTATGTAATCTGGGTCTTTGTGACATCTATCATAGACAGACCCTCATTCCATGTAGTTTTCCTTCCTACTGAGCAAGGCTTAATGCCAATAGTGTATTTTAAGTGACAACTTTTCTCAGTTTTTTGTTTCTCAATTTGGTCAAATGACAGTTGGGGATGATAATGCTACCTGAATAATGGTGTGTCCCGTTGAGTATGCAAAATGGATTTGTAATTGAAGATGTGCTGAAAGAAATGTTAAGGAATATGCACCTACAACTTAATGGTGTTCTAGTTAGGGGTTTGGACTTCTATTGTAATGTTTTCTTAGATGCTGCTTGTACTTTTAAATCATGACTGACAATATGGAATATAGAACTCTGGAAGACCTTCCAGTAATTGGAACTGAGAATTTTCTAATTCTCAGGCACAGTCTGGAAACATATGAAAAACAAGGTTTTTTTCTGCTTTTTTTGATACAAGTCCATTTGATTTACTTGTTCAGAATTTTACATCAGAGATTTTTCTTTCTTGTCATTTCTCACCCATAGAATATCACACTCATGTTGTATCAGGCAATACATTCTACAGAAATGAAAATTGAGACACGTAAAGGATGAGTATTTCTACTGTATTATATAGGATTGGTCATACTAGCTATATGAAGACAAGTAAATAGACCAAATAGTCTTGAAATGTGTTGTCTTGATATAAGCACTCATAATTTCTATCTTAGCTTGTTAGCATGTCTGTATACATTAAAGGAGAGTGTTTTTAACATGTCCCATCTTCTCCTCATTAATCAGAGGGTTTATTTTTTGTTTTAGATCTTGTTCTTTCAGGAGTTTGATCTTTTTGTCTTTGCATGGATGAGTTTACATCTAGTTTTTGTGAGATTCTCTTAACAGGTAATTTTTGGAAGGTAAGAATTCTGTGAAAGTGGGAAGGAAGAACATTGAGATAATCCTGTTTGTCTGTCTTGTTAGTATAAAGATGGCTCATTCTATCATTTCAATAACAGCTCAGTGCAAATGTGGATGCAGTTCTTCCCTATAGCTACTCCTTTGGAGAAACAGCTGTTTGCTATTTGTTCAGATCTGAGCCCAAAAATCTACTTTACAGGAATGAAAATATTAGTACTGTTTTCTTTCCACATTATTTTAATAATAAAAATATCATATGATAAATCTGATCTCTTCAGTTATCAATGAATGTAACTACAATGTTTTCTTCAGTACAATTTATGAGAGAATCCAGGTCCATTTTCCTTCAATATCACAATAAAATCAGTTAGTATGATATAAAAATTAAACAAATCATTTCCTATGTGGTCCTAGGACCTATTTGGTTCAATTCCTATTAATTGGGTATTTCTCTTACAGTCAAGCCATTCTCATTTGTTTAAATGCCAGTTCTTAATGTATCTCATAATGACTGCTGGAGGATGAAATTACTCTCAAGAGAGGGCCCCCAAAGAAGGATCAATGTATTTATATTAATGTAAATTATCACTGGTTAATGAATGCTGTAAGCAATTACATCCTTACTGTATTCTTCTTTTGGTACCTAACCTAACCTTCCTGTCAATTTTGCAAGTTAGTAGTAAGATTAATTTGTCAAGTACAGAAAATAGGAACAATAAAATCCTAATCACTAGTCTTTTTTCCATGAAAAGAAATACTATTTTGGAGCAGAAAGTAAACTAGAAGTTAAGGAATATACTTAGTTTTCACAAAACAATTAATGAAGTGGTGCTTATTCATATCACTGAATAAATAAGTGTGTGTATTTATAATTAATTATACTGCCTATAAGACTTGAATCGGTACCTGTATATGATACACTTACTGTGATACCAGCATAGTGTGAGCTTGTGGAAGTAGCCATATAATATTTGACTGGTATGTGCATCATTTCTAAACCACAGAAAATAACAATGTTCTGGGCACTGAAAAGCATAAAAAAAGGTAAAAAAATCACGTCTATATGTACCTATGTGTCACAGAATTCTTTGTCACCTGAACAAAGAGAAAACATGCCCTTGGTGGTGTGAGTACATGTGTATACCACTGCACTGACAAATGCAGTTGACACTTGCGTACCTGGATTGAAACCAGATGGAGACTGAGCCAGAATGTATACTTCAGGAAAAACAAAAGACTAAAGAAGACTAAAGAAGCAAGTCATAATACTATGAAAAAAAGAGGAGAACAAAGACTTAGTATCTGACATGAATGAAATATTTTGACAGCGACTTTTTAGCCGTCAGACTAGAAACCAAGTCCCAAAGCTCCAGAATGGAAATACTCTTGCTAATTCTGTGGCTCTCGCAGAAGTGAGAGTAGAAAATGCATACTCCTTACGGTATATTTCTGGGCCAAATGGAATATTATTCTCAAACTCTCAGAGAAATCCAGATACAGATGTCCTTATCTGATGGCTTTTTCTTTATTAAAGCAGAGGGAAAGAATGAACTGAGGCCCCTAGTGTTGAAAGCGTGATTGCGTGAGTAAAACTCTACCCCTGAGGGTTCAAAAAACCCCAATGCTTTGAGGGTCAGGCATGTATTCTGTAACACATACTCATATGTCTTTTTCACTAACTAATTATTTTTGTCAAAACTATTAATAGATGTGAGTCATAGAACACAGATAGGTAAAGCTTACTTAATCATGCTGTATAATATAGCTTATGCCAAGAATAAGTACCTTGGCTAAACACATTGCTTAATTCATCAATAGGCAAGCTTGTCATTTTAGCAGTTTGAGAAGAGATATATATTCATTCACAAATAGTCTAAGGCTCTTTCCTATAGAGCTTTGTGAAGTTTTTGCTAGTTTTCATTTCGAGAGAGAATTTCACACATACACTTCTGAATTGTTCTCTGTGTTTTATGCTAAGGAAGACAGTGCAAATGTGGTGTAGTTCGAGCTTATATGGAAGTCACAGATCTGCTTGGTATATTGGTTTTCAGTTCACTTCAAAAGAGTTTTCATGCAGTACTGCAAATGGTAGGTGCATAACCATATTACTGTTCTGCACCCACAGTGCATATGTGTGTGAATAAACACATTCATAAAGCTAGAAATAATTATAATTATTTTAGCTCTTTGGGCTGTTACATTATTATACAGTATTAGAATAATTTCCTGTGCACATGGCTGAGAAAGCCCAGCAATTCAGCTGATAATATCCCAAATAGATGCCCCCCCCCAAACTATTGGAATATAGCTGTGGTGTGATCTTTTCTAGATATCTTTCTCTCAATTTTAGACTTGAACGTATGATGCTTATTTTGTGTTTAAATTTCACAGTATAATTAATGTGTCTAATAATGCAAATAAAAAATCATGATTTTTTTAAGGTGAAGGATCAAATCTTTATCTTGCTGATAAAACTTTTTGTCTTTTAGCCATTGAGTGTCTAAGGATACTGAAAACTTTCAGAACAATTGCATACATCAGGAAACATTAAAAGGTTGCTTTTATTGGTACTTCAATGAAAAACAAAGTGAAACTTATTGCTTTAGTGATTAGATCACTACAATTTGTGTCTAACTATATATTCAGCAAAATCATTAAATGGCCAACACTTAGATAGCCAAAGCAGGTTAGTTCATACACATTTGTGTACAATCTTACTAATTTAGTTAACTTAGAAACATAAGTAAGGAAGCAGAAGCTATGATTCTTGGGCGCCTTTCATTTGTATTAGGAAAGAGTCTGGACGGAAGAAATCCCCTGATCCTTAGTTACTCAAGGATCAAGGAGACATCTGACAAGGGAACTGGTGAGGTTTACATTTTCATTTAGGTAGTTGTGATGTTACTTGCCAAAGATCTCACGGATGTTTTGTTAAATAAACCTTTGAATTGGCAGATGTGAATTCTGGTGTCTTGAAGCTGATTGGATTGAAAGAAGGTGCAAAGGCATTCAGAAATACAACTTTGTTATTAGCTTAGTCCAAACCTCTTTTGCCATGTTATTTTTCAGTTGACCTCTCAGTAAAGGTCAGAGAAAGGCATATTGACTTCTCTTTGACACTTACATGGGCTTGTTTTTCTCCTGGTTTTTCTTTATGTATTTATTAACAGCATTGTCTGTGTCATTTAAGCATGCCTCAGAGCCAGCTTAGAAATCACTAAAAGAATACTTGCAGTGAAGACAAAATTGTATTTTCTTATTTTTCATGTGAACACTTTCCTCTTTAGTGACCCACAAACTATATTTAAAATTGGCTTTACATTTGTTTACACATTGATGGGTACTTTGACTGATTTAATTAAATTTTGGTAAATTTGACTATTCCTATCCCTGCCTTCTGGAGAGGACATTAGCTTCTGATGATGAGAGGTAAATCTTCAATTGAATGAGTTCTTAATATTTCTGTTTATGTTAGAACCTCAACCTTCATCACATGTTTACACCATGATTATGTGTAAAATGAAATACACATGATAGAATCCTAACATGGCACATTGGGAGGGACCTCAAGGATCAGCTCGTCCAACCTTTCCTGGGAAAAGCACAGTCTAGCTAAATGGCCCAGCACCCTATCCAGATGAATCTTAAAGGTGCCCAGTGTTGGGGACTCTGCCACTCCCCTGGGGAGATTATTCCAACAGCTTATTTTCCTTGTTGTGAAGAATTTTCCTCTTGTGTCTAATCGGAATTTGTACCCATTATCCCTTGTCTTTTCCATGTGACTCCTTATAGAAAGGGACTCTCCATTTTCTTTGTAGCCAAGGCTATATCCCATGAGGCCTGCATTAAAATGATTAATGAATGAAGGAGAAAAGCTTTAGTCTGTTGGCTCTTTCTGTGTGCACATCTCATATGACTCAGATTGTGATGGACTGAGAATGGATTTTTCAGGTAATGTCCACTACTGTATCTTTTGACTTAAAAGAAAATTTTCATCTACTGCATGAACATAATTTCTCATGTCTCATATTATGCATAATTAATTCTTTACTACTTTTTTCTCACACTTTCTAAAAGTAAAATCTGAAGAACTATGGAAGTTCACATTTTAATAAGAAAAGAGAACTTTTTGAACAGCAAAAACATTTTGACTCTTAATGGGCCTTCCATTTCTGTTTTTATCTGTATAATGATAAGTAGGAATAATATATGTAATTTGTAATGCCAGGGATGCCACATGAAAATAATCAGTTTGAAATATTAATCAGTAAGCTGATAGTGTAAAAAATGGAGAAGACATCAAATACATCTAAATACATGCATTATACATTGTAATAGCACCCAAGAACAAAGATATACTTATGGATGTTTGCCATGAAAGGAATATAACAAGTTTTATGAGTTTAGAGGGTATATAGGTTTTATAGTTTTTCTGTGGTGTATTAAATCTACAAGCTACAGTGCAAGTTCCAGTTCTATACCTTTTGTACTGCTGTTTTCATCCTTTTATATCTTATGGTAAAAATGTTGTTTTGCCTTTACAGTGTTGGGTTTTTTTTTTTAATCCATGTAGATAGAATCACAGAAATCTGTGTTTCCACAGGGGCAAAATCAGTGGATCAAGGCAGAAGAAAGAAGTTTAAGTTAGTTCCATAGCTGAAATGAATGCCTCTTACATATAAAAAAATATCACTAGGTTTCATATGTCATTTTGACAAAATCCTATAGTCAGAAGTGCTGCGTATTTATAACTTAACCTGCAAACTGAATCTGTCTTCCCTTCCCCTTCCTATTTCCCTTCCTCTTACCTCTCTTCTCTCTCTCCCTCCACCTCTCCCTCCCCTTCTCCCTTCCCATCTCCCTCTTCCTCCTTCCCCTTTCCCTTTCCCTTTCCCTTTCCCTTTCCCTTTCCCTTTCCCTTTCCCTTTCCCTTTCCCTTTCCCTTT
>WTSP01005237.1:16908-41675 GCA_025331215.1 Actenoides lindsayi | reverse complement strand
CCCTTTCCCTTTCCCTTTCCCTTTCCCTTTCCCTTTCCCTTTCCCTTTCCCTTCCCCTTCCCCTTCCCCTTCCCCTTTCTTCTTTCTTCTTTCTTCTTTCCTTTCTTCTTTCTCATTTCCTTCCCTTTCCCTTTCTTCTATAGTATTTTGGTTCTTCAGTTACCTGATGGCTGCTTTGATCTGTAGTTAAGAGCACAAGTACCAATTAAAGCCTCCGCTGGCCATTGTTTTCTAATCCCTGGCAGGATCTGAACTGACATGGTTTCACAGGCCATAACTAGATATTTGCACTGGGTAACATGTCTCTTAAAAGTCAATAAATTATGCAAATCTCTATGGAGAACTAGAAAGGGTTGACTGGAAAAGAGATGAAATGGCCTGGAAATAATCCTGGGCAAGCATCTCTAGGTATCCCTCACTGAGCAGAGAAGTTAGACAGTAATGACCTCGAGAGGTCCCTGCCAATCTCAGTTTTTCTGTGATTCTGCAGTTAAATATTTGTGCCTGGTTAGCACTGTTTGTGTGGTTATTTGACCATGCAGTAAGGGTGAACTTATACCCCTGGGATGTTATCATGGGATTTCAGAATTCTGTGTTATTTTTTGAGCTCCTTCAATATTTAGCACTGAATCTCCTGTGCTTTGTTTCACTGCACATTCTGCTGGTTCACAGGCATGGAGATTCCCATAAGATATGAAGGAATATTTGAGGAAAACACTGGGAATTTCTGTTAGTGGAGGAATTTGTGCTGCTCCACTATTTGACTCCTGTAAGCACAGAGCCTCAGTTGTGGGGTTGCTAATCAAGAAGTCTTCACAGTGCTGATATTACTAGAAAAAAATATATGATCTATATCCCAAATGGCTGAAAAGCTCCCATGACTAAGCAAAGGAACTGAGTAAAACGTAGAAAGGCTATTTCAATCTGGTATTAGAAAACCTTTCATTTGTACCAAATGTGTCGTCTAAATCTCAGCCCTTGAACTACTTATCTGTTTACTTAGCAAGTCCTTTGTGTCAACTCGTGAACATTTGAACATATGTTTGTAAGCAAGCAGACTAGGTAATTTTTTAAGCAACATATCTCAGTTTCTCCCCTACATGTGACTCTTTCTCGGGTTATAAAAGTCTGGGTTTGTGCATGCAAGCCATTATTTAAACACAAGAAGAGCTGACATACCTCTTCAGTCAGGACAGTGGGTTGGCTATGTGGAATCACTACACTGCTGGGAGACAGCCACTTCTGCTATGAAAGAGTATAGCTGTTGCTGCACAACAATGCATCAATATTTATTCTAGCTGTTATTATTTAATGCCTGTAGTGGGGATATTTAGAGACACCTTTAGCAGTGTATAAACATAAAGAATACATGCAATTTGAGCTTCTGCTGCAGCAGTTACAAATAAATAAATATTTATGGCACTCAGTGGAACTTCACGCCCAGTCTTCTGCAGATCTGTTGGTAGTGTGAGGACCTGCACATATTCTTATTTTCATTATTACATAATATCTAAGGGCTTAAGGGTCTGACCCCAGTGCAGCTGGGGACTCTGTGGTAGCCCCTGGGAAAACAAACAGAATAAGCAGCCTAGTACAGGCAACATTTTAAATTCATATGAATGGTCTGAAGTTTTCCCATAGATCTTGAGACAGTAGTGAGGCTTGAGTACTGGAGACTACATCCCATTCTAGAATGGATGCATGCAAAAGCACAAAGTTTGTGTCTTCTGTTCTGCTTTCTGATGACTTTTATCTAGGTTGTTGTAGTTTAGTTTCATGTGAAGTAATTTTGCCTATTATTAATCACTGTAAATACAAGAATTGTCATCATGTAGTAGAAGTCTAAAGGGTGACTAACATACTTGTTTGAGGATTCTGAGCAAGGAAATATAATTTTATTAGTTTGTATTTGTTATCTGGCAAGTTGTTGGGCTGGCAAGTAAAATCCTGACTGAGCTCTCCCTACATGTAAACTGTCATTTCATTACATTGAAAGTGTCATTAGGGTTTTTTTGTGTATAATCTATGAAGGGTTTTCAGATACTATCCAATAAGTCTGTTCTGTCTTGTAAGGTAGTATATCATTTTCTCCTGTTGCTCCTGCAGTTAATGAAGAAATCCATCCTTTCTCTGTTGAAAGTAATTTATCTTTTGTACATCCTAGTATAATTCGTTTTGCTCATATCAGGCTAACTTTGTGCAGGATTCCTGCCTCACTGGCATTGTGTTTCATAAATACTTCACATGTTTGTATTTTGACTTTTTATTCCCTTATTAATTTGAGATTGTTTGTCAGTTTAAGGTCAGTGCGTGTATCAGATCCCAAACATCTTCCTCCTCTCCTCACATTGCTTGATAAAATGTACTGACTTTTCACTGTATACTCAGAGAGAAGAAAAGGAGTAACAACAATGCAAAAGTACATGTTTATTGACAGTGTAAATTTTGTGTAACTTTAAGGCATCTGTCTTTCCTTTAGGGCAGCCAATTAAATGGACAGCAAATAGTGAAGGTTAAAAAGAAAATAAATAAAATTGTTTTTAATAAATACTGGAATGGTCAAATTCCATGGTAAGTAGCTAGTGTTGTAGTAATACAATAGAGGTTTAATCTGGACTGTTAATTATATTGCTACATGTAATGGTATGCATTCATTCTTACAGAATTACCAAATAGAATTGCTTCTGTTACAAGAAATTAGATTCAGTTTTCCAGAAGAAATGGCTGCTAAGTATCAATCAATTTTACTGATAAACATACTATCAATGTGAAACCCTTGATTACCTAACATGGACATAAACCTGTTTCCTAAGGCTAATGTTGAGTGACTGAAGAGTTGAACATGGGCTGTCTAAAACATGGAAGTCTTTGTTCCAAGGCTTTTCTGTCACTTTTCTATAGTCAATTAAGAAATTACATTTCTGAATTATTTCTATAGATCCCCTTTCTGGCACACTAATTAGAATACATTAATACCTTTTTCTTTAAAGAATGAATTATTACAAAGTCAGTTACATAAATCCATCCAGATACCTCCGGATTTCAGAATTAAATTAGAAAATGCTTTTCATTTTGTGTAGATTTTTAAAAAATGTCTTCCCCTCAAATATAAATAGAACACATTTCTTGTGTGTCTCTGTTAAAGCACTGCTTTAATTACTATGCACAAGTTAATAAACAAACCTACCATATGCTGCCAAATTAGTCAAATGCCAGGAAAAGCTAAATAAAAACAGGGAGACAAACTTTTAATTACACTCTCTGAAAACCTTTGGCAGTAAGTAATATTCTTTACTTGGCATTCTGTTTCAGTGTGAAAGGGCAGAAACTATGACCTAGCTAATATATCAAATGGTAATAGAAGAACTTTCTAAGAAAGAAGGAAATAAAACATTGAGGTAGAGGGAAATTTGGAGCACAGAATGTAGTTTTAATTTATCCTTATTTAAACTTCTTTATAAACATAGAAAGCAAATGGTTAGACCTGACTGTTGTTTGCTGAGAAGACAATTACAATTCAGAACCTAAATGTGATATAATCCCTTTTTTATAAAGAAATCTATGATACAAATCCCACACAATTAAGCTTGAATCAAAATATATTCAAAAATTATTTGAATAAGAACTCAATGACTCCCAAAAGTACAGATTAATAGTATACTGAAAAATACTTATCCCCAAGCAGTCTAGAAAAAAAAAAGTTTAAGTAGTTTTCATATTGGACTTCCTAGAGCATCCAACAGTGTCAGTACATTCACTGAGGGAAAAAAAACAAAAAAACCAACCTCTGAAAAAATAAAACACTTTGAAAGCATGATTTCTTCTCCTCTCTTACAGCAATAGAGGGTACTCCTACCCTATAAATAGTGTCAGTGAGGTGAAGTAGTCTAATTTAAGCCCACTGCTGCCTTCCTACTGAATCTGATTCCACAGGAAAAATGAATTATACCTATTCCACAATATCACTAGACTGGCAGTTAGGGTGGTCTTATAAGTGACAAGAACCAAGGTCCAACTGAAAGATTTCTCACGGTTGCTATATATTTGGATGACTACTTTAGGGTATTACAGAGGATATTGTGTCACTTCCTCATCTTTTTCCACATTTCTAGAGGAAGACTCAGTACAGTATTAGGTCTTTTCTTTCATGTAGAAATACCATCAGTTGTGAATTCCCGGGCCTTTTGGAGATTTAGAGCCAAATTCTGCAAAACTTTTTTTTATGAGTAGTCTTATTACTAGTAGTCTTAATACACCAAGGACAAGTCACCCCAACAGAAGTTTGCATAGTTTGATAGCTAAATTTTTCCCTTGAGAGAATGTTATATCCAAAATCCCGTGGCTCTTACAACTTATTCACTGTTTATTCAGTCAGATTCTCAATGAAAGAATCACTTAGTTGAGTCTTGATTATGTTAAGTCAATGGAAACAAACACTTGGTAAAAGCTGAGTAATTCTCAAAATACTACCTAGTTCCTGTAATTTGATTATTCCACATAGGTGTAAGTTTAATCTCTCAAATAATAGAAAACTGTAATGTAGGTAAGTAAACATTACTAGAAAAGTTAACACTTAAGACTGTGTTTACTTTATGAAACAAACAAATGCAATGTACTCATTGTACTCCAAGAGATGAGAAAAAGAAAAATATAATTGTAGTTTCCTTGAATGCCCTTCAGTTATTTCAATGCTACATTGTTTGAAATGGAACAAAATTATTGCTCCTTCATTGCTGTATAAAAACCATTAAGATTATAAACAATACTGCAGCTGACTGGGCTGTTATCTTAATAGGGAATTCATCAAAGTCCTTGCAGATTCGCGGTGTAATGTTTCTCAAACTGAAACTGGAGTATTATTATGTAAAATTTTAATTTAATTCCTGTTTTATAAGAATGATATTGAAAGCATAGAGTGTTACTTGGATTTTTTTGATTGCTTTGTCAGGGTGATGACTTAGAGACGCATCATATGTGCACTATATACCATTCCTGTCTATAATGTTACCTACAGATTAAATTTATCGTGGTTTTGTTCAATCAAGGGAAAATATTTCATATAATTCTAATATCCACAAGTTGATAGTTGCTATACATCCAGAGCTCGCTCTATTACAATGCTATTACTGACTACATTAGATTTACACTTAACATTCATTTGGACTATAGGGAGATACTCTGAAATTATTTGCCAGTTGCAGATGTGAAAAAGCAAAAGAATATTTTATTTTGAGAGTGTATGGGATTTTGTCTGAAGTGCTTCATCTATGATGTAGTCAATAGAGATGAATCAATCAAATTTATGGGCAAAATTACCTTGCTAGATACAAGTATGTGATTCTTACTGATGTACATGATGAGCTCTTGGTCTGGATGAGCAGGACAGTTATTTACGCAGAGAGAAGACTACTCTGGATTTTGAGTTTTAATAACACTCATGTAGCTACCACTGAATTTTTTAGTTTTGCTTTTTTTTTTTTCCCACAAGTGTTTCTGCTTCAGGACAGACTTTCTCCTTCAGGACCGGTGTCTTAGAAAAGCTTTTCCACATGCTGGAAAACCAGTAGATTTTAGGTATCATATTAGCTACTATTTACAGTGTAGATTTGCCTCATAATGATTTCTTTTCCCTAACATATTTCTTCTATCAAATAGTCCGTAGTCACTAAGCATAGAACACTGGCATAGTTTAGACCCACTTAAAACAGCTTTACTGGTGGAATGGGGAACAGAATGAAATCTGGGTGTCTTATTTTTTCATATGAATGTATATGCTTTCCTGTAGTTCAGTAGTCTATGCTTACAGTGTGTTGTTTCTGTACAGCAACTATATGTACCTATTTTTGTCTTAAATGATAGTTAAATACAGGCCATGAATAAACAATTTTGTTGTCATTCCTAGGCTTATGAACAGGCTTTGTATCAGTGATAACTTACATTTCTATTACATTTCTGCTCCTATTGCATGTATATTCATTTGTAAATGAAAATATAATTTTTATATCCTAAATTCTAGAAATCAGAATTCTGTACTTGTTATGTAGTGGAGTTTTAGCAAGCCTGCACTGTCATATATAGTTTAATATGGTCTATATAAACTTTGAGATTATCTATTCCAATCTATGGGGCAGTTCTTTTTAGACATGTATTAACTTTCTTTTTAGACATGTATTAATTTTTTTTAAATTGAATGATTTAAAAAACCTACTCCCAACTAATTGCATTTAGTATCCATTGTTTATATCTGCATGTCATACTGCACTATAGTACTAGCTGGAACCCTGTGCTGCACAATAATGGAACAGAATCATAAACCCAAGTATATTCTGCACTGATACTGGCCATTCACTAGTTGAAGTTCTTACTGAATTCAATATGATTGTGTATTTTCTTAATATGTTAGTATAAAACCAGGATTTTCAATTTAACCAGCAACTTTCTGTTGTGGTGATTAACAATTCTCACATCACTGTTTGAAAGCATGTAATACAAAATTGAGCAGAAGAAATCCTAGTCTAAAATTTCAAATTCATTACTCTTACTCCTACATGATCAAATCTTATGTACATGGCTAAATGATTAGTTACTTTACAAGAAACAACAGTATCCTACTATGCTTATATGATAGTATAAGGTGTATTTTAAAATGTAGCATTGAAAAACTACAAAACCCCTCCTGCTTGTAACTCAGCAGTTGCTTAAAAGTGTGAAACAGCAATTTAGGACAGAAAGCAAATTAGTTTCAGTCATTCATAATTGTTCTTCAGCATGAAGTGAAATGCAAAATAAATGCAGACACAAGAAAAGAATGTTTACATACTTTTAAAGATAATATATGTAAAATATTTGGAATCTGCAAAAACATTCAGTACAGGTATTTAGCAAAGAGAAAGGATGCTTGCAAGGGTGTAAATAGCTGTATCTATTTCAGGACAGCTGCTTTATCCATATTGTTGAAATTTCTTTTATTATGCTTCCGAAATGAATGTATCTTCAAAAAATTCTCCTTCAGACTTCTTTTCTAAAAAAAAATTCATTAAAAAATGGGCTAAATAGCAAAATAAACTGATCTTAGTAGTTTAATTCAGAATAAGGTCAATGTGGTTCTCTTAATCCTGAAAAAAACATGTCAAGAATCACATGTTAAAGAACCATTCAACAGCTTCTCTGACTTGTAATTGCAGGGTAAATGATTTACTTGAAGCTGGAAAATATATGTATTATTCATCAGCATTCTATCTCTCCATCTGTGTTGAGATGTATCTGAGAGCTATCCTCATCAGGAGACTGGAATTAAAATTAATATGCTTGCATTCATTTCTCTGTATTCCTTTTTCTTTTTTAAGACTGATACTAGATGAGGCATAGACTTTTTTTATTTTTAGAGAGTAAGAACCAGAGACTTCCTAATGTAGATATAATATCAGACAAGTATTTTAAGTACAATATCTGTTTACCTCTGTATTTCTTTTGTTGCTCACATACCACATATTTCGAATAATTTCTACAATATGGCATGAGATCTGACTGGAGGACTTCCATTTTTTTCTGTCATGTCTCCTCTTACCCAGTTTTTTGATATTTTTTATTCTCATTTTTAACTTCTACAAAATAGGAATGTCACTGTCTTCCTCTTTTTATCTCTAATTTTTTTTTTACCAAGATATCCTGATAACGGTTGTTACTTACTCACACACACTGTAGGCTGGAACAGTGCAGCAAAACCTACTTTATTAGGACATTGGAAGGCAAATAGTGTCTCTTGGAATGAGGCAGAGGATGATCTATATGTATGTATAACCTATGCCGAGGGTCCACTGACAATAACATTAGTGGTTTCATCCTAGAACCCTGAGTGACCTAGCTGCAGCATGCCTTTTGGTATAGGAGCATGCAGAGGTTAATGATCAATATTGGTTTTTTCTTTTTTTTCTAGCAGCCAGTGATTTCAGTTCTTAAACTGATTTTTGTATCCCCTAATATCTGACATCATGGAATGGTAGAGATTGGATGGAACATCCTTAAAGTTTAGTCATTTCCAGTGTAATGTGGGCGGTTGCCTAGAAAGCCCAAGGTGTCTGAGGCTTAATGGACACAAGTCCATTCTAAATATTACACTGGCTACATGAACTGTAAATACATTTATTTTAGTAAACTTAAAAGGCAAAGTTTGCGGTTGTAAAACTGGTGAGTGTTACGAGAAAAAAAACCCAAACCACAAATAAGAGGTTACAGAATTCAAATGTGGCTGACTTGCTCTTAGCCCTATCTGTCGCTTGAGGGATAATTCTTAGGCTATATTGTTGCTAAAACAACCGAAGGTTAGACTGCCTTAAAGAGAAGTTATCAGACAGCAAAACTGATCACTTTTATTCTTCTTAGACATAAGGATCATTAGCATTTGTCTAAGCGTATTTCATCTTTAAAGCCAAAATTACTTTGAACTTCCTTATGTTTGTAAAATTTAATTATTGCCATAGGTTAGACAATGGAAGAGTGTAAAAAGGCAAGTGAAATATTGTACTTGATTGTTTGTAAAGCTCATCAAATGTACAGGTCCTGTCATATTTTGACTTCTTCCGCTAGAATTTCTGTCCTCCATACGATACTAAATTGCTTTTTTTTTCCCATGTTGAACAGTATGCTAGCATTGTGACATTTTCTGTCTTGATTACAATTTACCAATTGCATGTAACAGAGTATTTTCTGTGTTTTTAGTGAGAGGATATATGGAAAGACATTTCTTTATCACTGAATTTATAGTAATTTTCTAGTACCTTGAAGATAGAGCAAAAAACTACACCAGTACTGCAAAAGAACACACTTTGAACAGTGTAAAGGCTTTTGACAACAACCTGTCCTTTTTTTTTCTTTCGCTTGAGTGATCTATGTATTATTATGACTATAAGTCATAATAATTTTACAAAGCAAAATTTTATTTATGCTTTTTTTTTCATTTCAGCAGTACAGAAAGTGGATATATTTTGTTCTGTGGGCTGTAACAGAAATATGACATCTGTCCTTTATAAACCAGGAAACAGTAGTTTCTTTTGGGTGTCAACAACTTCTGAATTACTTCAATCTTACATACCATAAACCCCTTTTAAGATCAGTCTAAGCTGGTTTTGGTAGTAAGACTACTTTTATTTTTTCCTTTTTCTGTCAGACAAGTTAGATTAGCAGCAGCTATCTTAAATGAAAAAGAAGAATTAAGAATTCTTTCCTCTTTGTATGTGTGATGTCTCTGAACTTCCAAAGATGAGTTCTGTGGTTAAGCAGTTTCCACAGATTATTCTTGCTGTAAGCTTTAAATATCCTCTCTTGAATAGATACCTATTTTAAGCAGAATTGGACTGACAAAATATGTCAGTTTTGAAGAGCAGACATCAAAGTTCTTTTACTGTGAACACTTAACAGTTAAACCTGTAAAAGTAATTTTAAGTAAAAGTCAAAGAATATCCCCAAAAAGTGCATCAGTAAAGGTTTCTCATAGAATGGGGAGGGGGCTTTGTTAATTTGCAGGCACTATATGCCAATAACTGAAAGGCAAATTTGACATGGCAAGTCATTTAATGACTTCACCTACAACTAGTTTCTGAACTGCATACTTGCAGTTTTGCTTTCTTAAGATTCCTTTACACAGTGCACACTTCTGCCAACCTTAGCAGGAGCTTTGACTTCACCTCAGCCAGCTTTTCCATTTTCTCTACAAAAGATATGGACAAATACCACATTTCTGAAGACTGCGCCATGTAACTGCAATCACTGCAGTGCAATGTTGTCATTTGTGACGCGTGAATTTGTGCAAAAAGCTATTTTTGAGATTTGGAAGGAGGTTTATCTGTTCATACGGTGGTCTGGCAATTCTTTGGTGCCTTCTGCCAACTCTGAACCACGCCTTCTTTTACAGTTTTCAATCTGATCTTTTTTCTCAGTCGTGCAAGAATGCCTAGTAATCAAGTTCACTGCTGCTGTGCTAGGTATACTTTTTCTGAGAATACTGAGTGGAAAGGGGGTTTATTATTAGCAGTTCTAATGTGGACTCTGAGAGAGTTGAGACATTTGAGAGGTTATGGAAAAAAGAAGCTAAGCAGCTTGTTTAGAGGACAAAAAGAGTGTAAGAATTTCTGATGTTTGTAAATAACAACTGTGTGCTTTTCAAATAAGTGTTTATCGTACAATAAAATTGTATCATCAGAAATAAGAAATTCTCCTTGAATACTAATTCTGTCCTGGCACTATCTTCATATTCTTCCTATTTGCTCATAAAGTCTGCATATCAGAGAAGTAAATCTCAAACTCTTAATTAATTCCATGTGCTTCTCAACAATATTGATTTATATTTTTCTTTCATATTTAAACAAATTTAAACTATATTTTTTGTATAATAAAGCTTGAACAAAGTTTCTTGACAGAATATAAATTTTTGGAACTAAGTTGCACGTACAACAGATTAGGCACCAAAAGAAAGGATGTGATTTCTGTAGTCCTTTGTGAATATGGGGAAGGTATCTGGGTGGGCATTCCAGTACTGTTCTACAAAATGTTTTAGCATTTAGTGGTAATAGGTAATATAAAAATAATAGCCTTTTTACTTTGTCTTCCAGACAAGAAACTTAGCTGGCTATCAGAGTCAGAATCAAGCAGCAATACATCAAGCAGCAATGCCAGGAGAAATTAAAAAAATAAAGATAGACCCCACTACTACAATATTTTTCTAGATTTCATTGCAGTGGGCTTGGTATGACTTTGAAGTATTCAAGATGTTTGCAAGAACATTACATTCCAGTTATTAAGTGATTTCCTTCACCCTTACCTTTACATTTGCTTTCTGAATGCAAGTTCATTTGAAGCATAGTACTTATTTAGCAGTAGTTTATAGCAATTAAGTCTGCAAACTGCTTACTTTGGCTTGCCTGTTAATACCTAGTCCAATCCAGGATCAGATTCGCTTACTATGCTAGCCAAGGAGCTTCAGCAACGGCTTAATTATTTGTATTCCACTGCACTTATCTTAAAAGCATAATTGGGATAGGATTGGAATACTCAGTTTCCCAATTTAAATATATTCACTAGAAGGATAATGTTTTAATCAGGGAAAAATAATGTTATAAAACTGCAGTTAATTTTATATACAGTCCTGGAAGCATACCATGGAATACTGTGTCCATATTTTAAAAATTATCTTAGCTTTGAATATTTTACAATTTGTCAACTTTAAATAAGCTTTTCAATTATTTACCCTTCAATCTCACTTTATGTATGATCTGTAAATTAATATTTGCTTATTTTACAAAAAATAAGTGGGATTCTATTGCTCCTCATGTAAGGAATATGCCATTGTGAAAGAATTAAATTATTACGTGTTCCTGTCATATTTGGAGATACACCTGCTACTTTTATATTCATATTAATAGTTTGTCCTCTGTGTGTATGTTATGAATTTATTTTCTGTCATGTTCCTACCTGTCTTTGTCTAGCCTTAAGTTTAAGGTGAATTAGATCTCAGGGGCACTAACTTAAGAAAATACACCACAAAGAAAGAAAAAGTTGAGAGAACTGCCAAATCAGTGAATAGATACAAAGAAATAGTTTGGGATTGTAAAATGAATGAAAGAAATGTGCAAAGATTTATGGACTGGAACAAGTGAAAATGCTAAAGTAAAATTAACCAAAAAGAAACAGAGAAAGGAAGAAAGCATTGTGTAGTTTACAGTCTGGAGCAGAGAAATCAAATCTTTCTGACATTGGTCAAATTATAGCTTCTGTCACTGAAGAAATAGAAAAGGATGAAAATGCTGTCAGAGAGTGAAATACAGAGCCAACATCATGCAAATAGCATCTCTACTTTTGCCAGCAGGTTAAAAACAATCAAGAACACTTAAAATGCAAAGGTATAGTTTGTTGAGTCTTTACATACCTCTACAAGTCTACTTGAGAGGCAAATCTAATTTGTTTGAATTAATCCTGAATTTGCTTTTCCTTTTTCTTCCCCAAATAATTACTTCTCCAAAACCTGCTCCAATTCTTTTTTTATTTCTTCCTCAGGATGTCAGAATTAGTTCCAGATCTCTGCCAAAAAAATGTTCCTCACTTTCTTCCCTGTGCATTCCTTGGAAGTGTTTCCTTAAGAGTTGGTAATTTTGTACCTTTTTTTTTTTTTTCATTCTTTCATTTATTTTTTTTTCATACTGTTTTAATATAGTCACATATAAATGATCTAGTAACCAGTTTATGAGATTCATAAATTGTAGAACAGGTCAAATCCTTCAGAACAGATGTTTTTTTCATTAAATATAAAGTACTTCATTGTTACAAAGTAAGCCATTATCCTAGTGTTTAATCACTGGGCTGAGGCAGAAATTGTTCTGAAGTTTGTGAATGGCTTTTTGTAGGGCCAGCTTTTCAAAGCTGTCAAACATACCTGGTTATAAATGATTACCCATAAGTTCTGAAAATTATGTTGCTTATTACCAAACCTGGAAACCTCAAAGCAAATTACCCAGAAATATAGACCAAACTGTTCCTTTAAATACCTTTAATAATATTATAGCACTTTATATTTACTTATATTTCAAAAAGTCTGCAAGGTTGAAGCTATTGTTTATTGTGATTCAGTGATTATATAGTGATTCTGGAAATACTCTGTTTTGCTTGTGGTAAAAGTTTCTGGTAAGAGAATCATCAGTTGTGAGCTATTCTATGAAGATTTATGTTTTAATAAACTTCCTGCTCAAGACTTTATTCCCCAACAGTAAGAAGTCTCTTGTGGACTAGTCCTGTCCACATTAACTGCATTGCTGCAGAACTGTTCCACGGCTGTAATGTACATTGAGCTGATTTTGAGGCAGCTATGTCAAGCTCAGTCCCTTTCTTGATGATCTGTTGCAAGTAATTTTCCTTCTGTCCAGCATTGCCTTAGTTTGACCTTGTGCACTTTGATAGTTGGTGATGTTCTTTTAGACTTAATGTGATATCTTAACAGCAGCAGTGGTAACATCTGCTGAGAAAAGGAAGTGAGTCTCTGAGAAAACACCTGTGTTAACTACCAATGTAGTTTAGAGATACTGTAGTCGCTTTCATTTAATCAGATGGAAAGGAGAACTCACTACTTAAATCGTTCGTTACCTGTTCTTCTCACTGTGTATTCTAATGCTTCAAATAATAGAAGTGACTGAAGAAATCTTTTTCCTTATAATTTTATTCAGCTAAGGCTTGTGAAGAGTTAAAAGGTCGTTTGTTGGGATCAGTTGTATGGAGAGCTACTGAGAAGCCATACTGTTTTGCTTTCTCAACATAACAGTAAGGCCATCATAGAAGGACATCAATAGAAGAGATTCCTGTTGTTCAGCTCTGGTTCACACAGTAGGATCTCTTAACAGGTCCATAAGTTGTCTGCCAGGCCAGAACTGGGGCTCTGCAAAGTTAGTGCAAGACACACAGTTCACACAAAGTCTTTGGCCTGTTACTACTAGAAATGGCAATAGTATTTTTACTAGGCCGTGAGGTATAAACCTGCTTATTTTGGGTTTCAAAACAAGTAAATATTATGTTCTGCTTACTATGCATCTTTTATGGATGCAAAAAATTTATAGCACAAAAGCTCCAATTTGAAAGTACTGCTACAGCAAGTAGCATGATAAGTTCTTTCAGAAGTAGAAGAGATGAGAAAAGTGAACATTTGCTCCGAAATGGATACCTGGTACTATACCCACCAAAGATGTTGCAATCAACAACATGATGTTACAGTTAGCCATCGACAACACAGATTGTGACAGAGTTTATCGCTGTACAGAAGTGTAGCCGTACACTGTTGGTTTTGTGGACACTTTGTTATCTTTTTATATTGTGGGTTATTTTCTGGTTGTGCTCATCACAGAGATCCAGGCAAGGTGTTAATTGCCTCTTCTCTGAACATGTCTAAGATCTTCAAAGATGTGTCTGAGTAAGAAGGCAGCTTGACAGCCATTTTCATAAGTATATATCTTACAGGGAATACAATGGTGACAGGGTGAGTTTTGGGTTGAAGGAAGCATGTGGCTGACTGGAGGAGATATGTGGACCCAGATGTGAGATAGGCTGTGTCCCTTCTTTGCATTATGTTCTAGTCAATTCTTAGGTTTCATGTAAAAGACTTCATTTTTTTCACTCCAGAGAAAATTCCTCATCATACTAATATGTTTCTAGTTGGGTGTTAGGATTCTGGCATCAACCAGGAGACAGCAAAACAAGGTGCATGAGGCATTAATCTAGTATTTTAGTTGTTTATCCCTCCTAAGTTAACTTCTGGCTACCTTTATAGTTACTGAATACACTCACTTTCTAAAAGCAGAGTTTAGAAGCTGCAAAAAGAATAGTTTATGATGTCTACTGTGGATGTCCTATTTACAGAGAAACCACTTTAATATTATCAGGATGTATACTATGCACATTCCTAAAAAAGCCCTTTAAAAATTAGAGTCCTTTGAAATACATTACTAAAGTGTCAAGGTTAAACAGCTCTGCAGAAGGTGATGATGAACATTTCAGAATAAACTTTAATTGATATTGCTGTCCTAATCATTAAGAAAGAGAAACATGTTTATCTGTGGAAGTTTAGTCAGTGCAGCTTGTATGCAGTGTAAAATTCTAAGTAGATGCCTGTCATAAATAAGTAATAAATAACATCATAATATAAAGAGCAATATTAAAGAAAACCAATTGCTACTGAAATGTCTACCCTCTCATCTTAATATATAGCTCTTCTTTAGATGACATTTAAAGTTTCTGTAACTTGACTCTCAAGTATGATGCATTATGACCATTCTCATTAAAACCAGCTTTTCTTATAGCACTTACAATGTTGGACTCCTACGGATAACATAATGAGGGTAGAATGCATTTTGATTGAGTTACCACTAGGGAGAAATTTAATTTAATTAAACTGGTCTTCATTAAAGTATTACATTGAAGTAAAGTAATTATAAAGGCATGTACAGTATTAGAGAGATCCTGCTGTTTAAAAGACAGAGAAGGCTCATTTTAGAATGATCATAGTTTTAAAAAAGCTTTGTTCCAATAATTATCTCAAGATTTCTACAACATTCATACCTTGTAAAATCTGGTGCTACATACATGCCATTTAAAGCAAATGCTATTCCATCTACTTGTAACTTCTGCCAGTCTGCCTTGGAAAACAAACTTCTGTAGCACCATTCTATTTCGTACAAATATCTAGTAAAACTTCAACATAAAGTTGTATGTGTTGAATACATTTACATTTTAAAAAGTACATAAAAGCACAAGGAAGTCTCAAATTTTTGGAGGCGTGTTGTTTTAGCCTTTTAAAATATACTGCAACACAAGTTCTCATGGGACACATTTTCCCTTAAGCTTTCATTTATTTACAAATACAATAGCCCTATGCAGTTGTCACCCAACCGATGCATGCTCAAAGTACAAAGACAACACATCTGTTTCAAGAAGTCTGTGAGGAGGTTAGGGCATTTTCAGACAAAGTACAATGACATTCTGGCTCTGCTCTTTATCATTCTTCCATTTGGTTGGTTGGTTGGTTTTTGTTTTATTTGGTTGGGTTTTTTTCTCAACCCCATTAACTACTGTTGCTTTTTGTCTCAGGGTGAATTTTTCCATTTTGCTGATTTTACTTTCTTTTGGCATTATGGCTGTATGCTTTCTTGAGCAGCAGGATGGGCTGCTTTTTGGATGGAGCATCCCATCTGAGAGAAAACAATGACTTTCCCAAGCAGTTGGCTTATCTCCTCTTCATTAAAAAGGCAAGCTGAAGGTTTTGGGACATAGTTCTGGTTGTTGGTGCAGACAAATTTGCCCACCAGCCCAAGAATCTCATTTGCTTCAGCCTAGAGTCCTGGTCTGCTAGGCAGCAACTGCATCTTTGAATCGTTACTTTTTCAGGAAAAGGAGTAGATACAGTCCACAGGAAACAGATTGGAGTTCACCTGGGGAGAATTAGCCCTGGCCTGGCTATCCTGCCTTACAATGCCTATCCTTGTGACCTGGTGACATTGATTGCTTTGATTTGCCTTTTCTGTGTGTGACTATAATACAGCCTTTAAATTATCTGTCACCTGATGTTCTATTCAATTCAAATCCCTCCGATTTGCTTCCATATATGGAGAATGAATAGAAATGTATGTGTTTCTGAAGTGGAACCTCTTCTTGTCCATTTCTCTGAAGCTTTTATCTCATTCTGCAAGTTAGATGTCCAGCAGAATCAGCCTTCAGTAATTACAAAAAAAAAGGCATTCAATCCTCTTTGACAGGTAGCTGTTCCATAGATATATAAGGTCTCTGTAGAATACACATTAATTAAACAAATGAACAATATTACTTTAGTCTTAAAAAAGGAAGAATCAGTCTCACTGGTATGTTTTGCTTTATTTGTATCTCACTTTCTACCAGCATATTGTGGGGGGGGGGGGGGGGGAAGAAAGAAATGTGATAAATGTATCATCGTGTCATACCATGAGATTTATTACAACATTTAGATTTTTTTTCCTACCACCCTGATATAAAAAACTTTTGAATACTAGAAATACCATAAAAAGTGGGGTGGGTGGCAATTTATTAACAAGTAAGAATTAGGTCATACATAGAATCATAGAAGGACAGAATGGTAGGGGTTGGAAGGGACCTCTGGAGATCTCCAAGCCCAATCCCTCTGCCAAAGCAGGATCAACCAGGGAACAGATCCAAACATGTCGTGAAAGTCTCTAGAGAAAGAGAATCCACAATCTCCCTGGGCAGCCTGTTCCAGTGCTCCATCACTCTCACAGTAAGGAAGTTTTCCCTCATGTTGAGGTGGAACTTCCTGTGTTCCAGTTTGTGAGCATTGCCCCTCATCCTACTGAAAAGAGACTGGGCACTTCTACTTAACACTCACTCTTCAGATATTTGTAAACATTAATTAGATCCCTCTCAGTCTTCTCCAGGCTAAACAGTCCCAGGTCTCTCAGCCTTTCCTCATACGAGAGATGTTCCAGACCCTCAATCACCCTTGTAGCTCTGCAGTGGACTCCCTCTAGTATTTCCCTGTCTCTCTTTACTGGGGAGACAAGAACTAGACACAATGTGTTCTCACTGGGGCAGAGTAGAGGAGGAGGAGACCCTCTGTCAACGTGCTGGCCACACTCTTCTTTTATCCACCCCAGGACACCACTGGCCTTTCTTGGCCACAAGAACACATTGCTGTCCCATGAATATCTTATTGGCCTCAAGGACTCCAAGGTCCATGGAGCTGCTTTGCAGCAGCTCAACCCCTAACCTGTACTAGTGCATCAGATACCATCCACTTAATGTGAAAGATGTGTAGCTGATCTTTTTTCTACCTTATAAATTAAAGACAATATAAGTCACAGTGTTATTGATGTAAATTCATTTGAATGACTCAGACTAACTAACATCACACTTCTTTCCCTTAGCTTTTGAGACAAATTTGCTAATTAGAAAAGTGCTGATTTTGTAGCCTATTTTCAGAGAGAGATGAGACCTTTCATTCCTTGTCATTTTCAGCAAAATTGGAATTACAAATTGTAAAAATTTTCAACGTGATCTAAAGCGGCTTTGATGAAGATTGAGATGTTGTTTATGAATTGCCCAAACAGGAGAACTTTATCAGTATGAAAACACAGATTTGCAATGGTGATTCAAAAGGTCAGAAGCTAATATCTCACTCCGCTACGACTGTTTCCTCTTTCTATGTGGTTAAATATGGCTACTTGTCCATATGCTTTTGTGTGTGTAGGAAGAAATAATTCTAGGGCTTTTATTTGCTTTCCAACACTTTGGAATTTCCACCCTTTGCTGCAATTTAAAAAAAAAATATTTTTTCCCATTCTTTTGCAGTTTTGAAAACACAAAATTTCAGTGTAATTTACAAAAAAAAAATAATGAAAAAGTGCTACTGAGAAAAGAATTTAACATCTCTGTGCTCATTCGTGTTACTTCAACATTACCATTCACTGTGAGGTGTCCAAACTTACCTTTGCAGTCAAATCTGGATTCCTATCTTCAGTTCCCTCAGAAGCCAAAAATGTGAACCCAACTGTAAACAGTGCTGATTTTTTTTATTTAATTATTAATAACTGAACTAACCTCTTATGTTTATCTCAGAGTACACACAGATCTTAGACTTATTTCTCACTTACCCTAAACCCCTTTTTTAACTCGTTTAACTTTTATGCCCCTTTCGGCATAATTGATGTGCTCTTAAGTGTAGTGTGATTTCTTCCTGAGGGGCCTGGAAAGCGGAGCTGAAGTTAGAGAACCCGGAGTGGGTTTGCCAGAATATTTGGAATATGAAAATTCCTTAAAACTGTAGTGTCTCATTTCACATCCATTCAACCCTAGTGCAGGAACAAGTACAATTTTTGAGTTAAACCCTTCTGTTTGCTCATGGTCTAACACAGGCCTGACCTGTTTTATATTCTTTCAGAATATGGCCTTTAAATAAAACCAGTCATTTAAATATGCAACCATAGACCTTTCCCTTGAGATTTTTTTCATACAAGTGCTCCATATTAATTTATTGCATCAGCTCCCCAATACATCGTATTATGTTTATTCTAACGTGCTGTGTATAGGTCTGAAGATTTTTTTTTTTCCCATTATTATCTGTTGGAACAGCTTCTGCTTTTTTTTGCACAGCTTAAATATAATCCAAACTTCACAAAATTAAAGGCAAAATTGGTACTAATCCTTTTGCTAACTGCGTGATGTCAATCCAATTTCTGTCACATATTTGACCTTCCTGCTTAGTCTAATAGGATGGAGCTGCAGATTTTATTATAGTCTTATGAAGTAGCAATCATTCAAAATAATACATTTTGTCCTTTTGCTGGATTTCTTACCTTGAAACCCATTGCTTTTATTTTATATTCTACATAACTCTCAAAGAGCCTAAAGGATTTACAACATTCCCTAAATAAGGTACTTTTAAAGTATTTCCTGATTATGGATTTAGAGTCTGATTCTTCATTGCCTTACGTTCACTGTAGTAATATTACACATCCTGTGTAATTCTGTGAAGGAAGGCTGGGTAAGGAGTGTTATCAAATCAAAATATGACCATAAGTTATGGAGAGCAAGGACATGCCCATTAGTATAGTTGTTAAACTCTGACCATAGGGAGCCTGTTGCTGAGCTGATAACAGGGCTCCTTACAGTGACCAATACTTCAGCTTTGAAATTTCCTGTGTGTGTGATTACGTCATTGTTAGTAAATTAAAAAGAACATTCCTGGACACTGAAACTTTATCATATATACTGCTGAATTGTCATGATGGCCTATAAAGTATTTTTGGATTATGGCCTTTGGCTTGCACCCTTGCACTTGCTTCAGGTTCTGCACCGTGGACATAAGGCTCCGGCTCCTGATCCTACCCCAGGGGCTGGCACCTGGTGTCACTCACTCGGGTCTACCTGGACAGTGTCACCCAGGCCCTTGTGCTCATGTTCTCTTCTGGCCGTGGAGATGGGCCTTTGATGGACTGATGGCTCCTGTAGTGGGCCTGGGAGGAGCCCAGCAGGGCATTATTTGGGCTCCCCCATCTTGTCATTGTCTCCCTGGGCTCCTTTCTGAGTTTGCAGATGAGGTTTTACCACATAACCTGATGATATTCGTCAATGGCACATAGTTTTTGTTGTGTGAATTGCTTTGGAGAAATATGTTTGCAGTATGTAATAGGCTAAAGGGACACACAGTTTAACATGAGCTTTTCATTGATGAGAGAGATGACCAAGTAATTTGAATTTTAATTAAATGTGATCAAACTTAACAGTTTTCTTTATCATATCAATGGCTGGTGGCTTTACTACATTTAAGATATAAACTGCACTACGTGGTGAACTTTTCTACTGAAAGCAGAAAATGACTTTCTGAACTCAGCTCTACAGTAGGGTTTCACACAAGCTAAGAAACCTTATGTTACGCTTCTCCCAGTGCCAGATTCACAGTGGGGATTTGGTTAGAGTCTGAAAGTCCTGCATCTGAACTATATAACCTATTGGCTTCTCTGTAAAAAAAACTCTTTCTTTTTGGTTTGTTATTAGGACCAGAGAAAAAAATATCATTATTGCATGCACACAAATACACACGCACAAGCATTCCTTCTTTCTGTCAAACTAAGACTACAAATTCCATTTGAACTTTAAAAACGTTTCTTTTCCTTGTCCTTTTTTTCTTTTCTTTCCTACAAGACTTCCTGGTAATTTCACTTGTAATGCATATTTCCAGAAATCTCTGCTGCTCCACAGAAGTTGTTTTTAAGCTAACAAAATGTAATTACATAGCTGCGCATAGCATATAATGTAGAAGTCAGGATTAAAATCAGTGACTTTGAAAACTAATAGAAACCTTGTACAAAAGTTGTTTTAAATGCTTGTGAACTCATAGTTAGTGTATGATCTTCATGGATAAAAAAATATTAGCTCACCTGATAAAATTTTTTAATACAAGCCCAAATAATGTGGGTGGTATTGTAGGATCCTCTGGAGAAAAGTGCGTATTACAAGCTTTTCTAGACTGAAATACCTGAGGGTCCTTGCCTTACTACATTCTTCCTCCTTTTAGAGATTTCCAACGTCATCTTCCCATCTTCAATTGTAGACATTCCTGAGAATCCTCACTCCCTTTACACCAAAAATTCCATAATTTATTTTTTTCCTCTAGTGCTTATAAGATACATTATCTAGCTAAACTCTACTGAGAACATACTGAAACATGAGCTGGAAAGGATATAGTGGGATCATTTTGCTAATAGAGAGAAAATTGCTGCCATCAGATAGCTGCTGATGTTTTGAATGGCTTCATTTAGTGAACATTTTCAGATGCATACATCATGGTTCTGGTGGAAGAAACACTGTGTAACTTGTTGCCACTCTTGTCATTTGTGGCTTTTTTGGTATTTTTGTTGTCCCGAATCTGGGTTCGTTACCCGGTATGCAATAACCAATTGACACACAGAGCTAAGATACTTGTTTTATTCCTGTTCTGAGCAGAAAAAAGGGTGCCAGGTGATAATTTGCAATTTTAGCACACCTTTTGAGAAATAAGCCAGGACTTATATACAAAATGACAACAAAGAACAAACTACAGGAAAGTAAATGATGAGTTAGTTATTTGTCACTCCTAACTCCACATAGGCAATCAGAAATTTACCATTCTCTGATCCTGAAGATGAGTTTAGCTGCAGAGGTATCCCTGCCCCAAGCACAACCTACACAAGCCCACCTGGTTGTGACTGTTAACTCTTTTCTTTCAACAACATTTTTTTGAAATCAAATAGGATTCTGCATACAGCTGTGCACGTTTGCTGAAAGTTTAGATCTGATCTACTGTAAGCTTCTAAAATGGTTAAATTCTAGTAAAAAAGCACAACAAGACATAGCTGAAACTTGATGCAAAATTGCTAAAAAATTATTTTAAACAAGTAATGCAAATTATTTCTGTATGTGAGATGCACAAAAATATAAGATTAAATATATATATATTTGGACTTGTCCAGCACACAGGAGGTGTCTGATATCCTACAAAAGATTCAATAAAAATGTAGACATAATCCTACATTTTATACCTAATTTAAATTACCATTTCCCTTTAGAGAAAGCTTATATTTTCATGTTCAGTATTTATGTAAAGAACTTTGAGACAACTACCTTCCCTTGAAATACAATGGTAAAATGATAGTGAAATGATTACTTCAATTAGCTCAAATTACATGGCAGAAAAAAATATGAGCAAACATGCAGAGTACTACACTATCATTACTACATCTCTATGATTCTTAGTTTTTGTTTACTCTGTAGCCCGCCTGTTCTCTAGACAAAAGAGACCCATGTCTCTTCTTTCTTTCTCTTTCCAGAAGGGTAGAGGTCTCGCCGTGCCACACTGTTGTCCCTCATGCTAGCAAATATGGGAATTACTTAATCCTTATTTATAAGACTTCTAAAAACCTCTTAAGAACAAAGCAAACAAACTAAAGTACCGAAATGAACAATAAGAACTGAAGCGATATATGCTTCAATAGCGCTTGTGTCTAGCGTATGAAGCCTACACAAGAGAATTGATTCATAAGTCTCAAACTAAGTCTGGTCCTGAGTGTTTGAAACTATCATTTCATGTGGTTTCAGCTACTGACCCTTTGTCAGTTTGCAGTAGACGGTTATGTCTGGCAACTTCCTGTTATTTGGCTGGTTTGGGGTTTGGTGTGGTTTGGTTTGGGTTTTCTCAGTGAAATCACATTTTTCCTTGGTTGATTCCGTGACTGCTTGTTTTCTCTTCCGTGTTGATGCAATCTGCCTTACATGTCTCTCAGCTTGTTGCTTCAATTAACTTCCCAATGGACCCCCTGGCAACTTGCATTGTCTCCCACTGCTGTTTCCTATCTCCCTGCTGCTTTTTATCACTTTGCTTGTATTTTGGTGATCACTAACCGGCTGCTTAGACTACTGTTCAGAGCACTAGTGATTCCCTGCTGATTTTATCACTTATTCCCTACAGATCTTTCCCTAGACTTGTATTTTATTCTCTATCCAGTTTTGATATTATATTTCTGGCTGTGCGACTCTAGAAACCAGCCAAGGTACCTTTCCCAGAAATGTTCAGTCTATTAGGAGAGACTTATTTTTCCTTTTAATTTTACACTTTAAAAGTGGTTATGTGAGACCAAAAAAAAGTGTCCAATTCAAAGGAACAAAATTGACAGGTGATCTATGACTGAATTTTCCTGTGGGGTTTTTTGTTTTGTTGTTTGGGTTTTTTCTTTGTTTGTTTGTTTTGTTTTTATGGGCAGTTACTTGGAAATTAAATGAAGTAAACTAGTAAATAGCACTGTTTCACTTCTCAGTTTCCCATTCAAGACATGTTAAGTATCTGTTCCTGCTAGCAAATTTCACTGAATACCTTGCAACATTAGTAGCCTATTTTTTTACACTATTTAGTATTCTCAAAACTTTGCTGGTACCCTTATGGTCTTATGGAAAAGTCTGCATAAAACTATGCGTAAGTCAGAAAGCAGAAGTGATTTGTATGTATCACAAATATTTTAAAATTATTTATTAAAAATACCATAATTTCTTTTTTTTTTCCAATTGATTTCAGTCATTTTTCATCATGATGTACACATTTCAGAAGCAGATTCTTAGCTTCAACAAGGAATTGTTCAAAGAAACAAAATAGTGGCTGGAAAAATCTGTTGATTGAGCCATTGTAGGTCTTTTTGTCTTCACATTTTTAATAAGATTCAGCTTCCAAAGAATATCTGTGATTTTTGGTGGACCTTATTCATTGATTCATTTTCAAAACTTCATACAATCTATTATTTATCCTCTACTTTTGATGTAAACTTGGTTTCTAATTAGAGTGGTTTTGAAACCAGTTGATCTCTTGCTAATGTTTCTTTTTAAAGCTTAGTGTGACCAAAATAGTGTCTTTACAAATAAATTTATACCAAGTTTCATAATGTGTTACTACTATGAATGTCATTCTATTTTAAATAAGAAATTAATTTAATTACACACAGAGTTTGTATTTGTAAGGCGTTATTATAGCTGCTGTTAAACAAATCATACCAGTACTGAATAACAAGAATAGGGAATCATTCACTTGTGTGCCTTCTTGTACATTGAATTATCCCACAAACTTTATGGAATAAGAATCACAGAATGTTAGGGGTTGGAAGGGACCTCTGTAGATCATCGAGTCCAACCCCCCTGCCAGAGCAGGACAAAACTAGAGCAGATCACACAGAAATGCATCCAGACAGGGCTTGAAAGTATCCAGAGAAGGAGACTCCACAACCTCTCTGGGAAGTTTATTCCAATGCTCTACAACTTTTACCGTAAAGAAGTTCTTCCTCATGTTGAGGTGGAACTTGCTGTACTCTAGCTTGAATCCATTGCCCCATGTCCTATCACAATACACAGGTGAAAAGAGGTTGTCCCTGCCTTCTTGATGCCCAGCCCTTATGTATTTATAGACATTAATTAGATCACCTCTCAGTCTTCTCTCCAGACTAAAAAGCCCCAGGTCTCTCAGCCTTTCCTTGCAAGGCAGGTGTTCCAACCCCTTAATCATCCTCGTAGCCCTCCATTGGACTCTCTCAAGTAGATCTCTGTCCTTTTGAACTGGGGAGCCCAGAACTGGATGCAATACTCCAGGTGAGGTCCCACTAGGGCAGAGTAGAGGGGGAGGAGAACCTCCCTCAATCGGCTGGATGCACTCTTCTTAATGCACCCCAGGATACCATTGGCTTCTTGGCCACAACACCACATTGTTGTCCCATGGATAACTTGTTGTCTATCAGGACTCTAAGGTCCTTCTCCAAGGAGCTATTCTGTAGCAGATCGCCTCCTAACCTGTACTGGTGTATTTTATTGTTCCTTCCCATGTGCAAAGGTTTGTGTTGTCATAATTTTCTGCCTTGCAATCTATTCTTGAATTTTACTTTCTCATATGCATAATCTATATATGGGGTGGACATATAAGATACCATTTCTGTAACTTTATACGACAACCATCATCAGACACTGTATGACTCTGGGATAAAATATGCCTGTATGTGTCTATCAGAGCAATAGCAAAGACTTTTATTATGGGTGTCATCAGTTTTCATAATTTCTGTGCTAATCACTGTTTATTGTTTTTTTAATTTCAAGGCATTGATGTGAACTTTTTGTCTTATATAGGCTAAACTTTATTTATTTAATGGATTGATAACAGTTCTCCCCAAAATCCTTATTACTTATGA